>SJYA01002770.1:834340-908654 GCA_006410615.1 Neotragus moschatus
GAAGAAATAGAAAATCTTAACAGACCCATTACAAGCATGGAAATTGAAACTGTAATCAAAAAAAGTACATATATATGTTTAAATGATACCTATTTCGCTTTGATTTTTTGGAATGCTTATACTTTGTTTTCTTTATAAGTGATATTATTATTATGTTAGTATTCAGTAGACTATAGGCATAGTTTATGCATTGTATGATTTTGAGTCATTGGTAATGATCCTGGCTTTAAAAATCACCTTTTCTTATTCATATTTTGTTGCCTTAATATTTGCCATTATAGATTTGTTTCTTTGCTGTAAGTCTTATATTTTTTTAATTAAATTATTTATGTATTATCGAAAAAAAAAATGCTAAGGGCTTACTCTTGTGCCACACCCCTTTCAATTTACGTTAAGTGCTGCATGCTTTATTATTTTGGATGTTGTTTTTCATAAGTTATGTTTTCTGTTTCTTAGTTTTTGTTCTTGAGGAAGTTAAGCCTCAGTTTTCTTATCTGTAAAATGCAAAAATAACAGCATGTAACCAATGGACTTATCTGTAAATAAAACTGAGTTTTCCAAAAAAAAAAAAAAAATTAGATAAATTTGACACAATACATTTTATAAACTTAAAGTATACAGTGTGTTACTTTGATACACATGTACTGTAATATTAATTTGATTACCACTGAAGTAGTATTTATCACATTACATCTTTATAGTGCTTACCAGTATTACTGTCTTTCATTAATTATATTATGTTTAGTTCTCTATGGCATACTTACTACTCAATATAAATTCAAACCTTTAAACATCATCAATGTTATCCCCAACCCCTGCCCCTCCATCTCCTGGTAACCATTATTTTACTCTCTGTTTTTTCACAGGTTTGACATTTTCAGATTCCACATATAAGGGATATAATACTTACTCTGTCTCATTTAACTTGCTTAGCATAATGTGCTCATTTCATCCATACTGTTGAAAATGCCATATTCTCCTTTCTTGTGGCTGAACAATAAATTGTTCAGATTGTGGATACAGAATACATCTTCTTATCCATTCACCTACTGATAGGCATTTGCATTGTTTCCATACCTTAACTGCTGTAAACAATGCAGTGATAACATGAGTATCCCAGGTGGCACTAGTAGAAAAGAATCTGCCTGCCAATGCAGAAGATGTAAGAGACACATGGCCCCTGGCGAAGGGCATGCAAACCCTTTTCAGTGTTCTTGCCCTGGAGAATCCCATGGACAGAGAAGCCTGGCAGGCTACAGTCTGTGGGACTGCGAAGAGCTGGACATGACTGAGCACACACGCATGCACCACACTGTTTTAATGATTGTAGCTTTGTAATATGCTTCGAAGCAAAGAAGTGTGATACCTTCAGTTGTGTTCAATTGTTTTTTCTCCTTCACTGGCACTTCTTCCCAATCTTAAAGCACTCTTATATTACCTGACAGCACGTTGCATGTCAGGTGCATAAAATGTTTTTCTTTATGACTGAAATATTCCATGTTTTAGATAGCCTTAGATTGCTTTCTTTCTGTACACAGGAATTACTTTGATGAAAATTATTATCCTCATCTGTGATACCTTGCCTGCATCCAAGATGCCCCCACTACATGGCCTGTGGTTTGCATAGCTATCACTTCAAACTTAACAGAGCCCAAACTGAACTCATCATTTCTTTCACTTAGCTGAACTCAACAATTATAGTACCACTCTATTTGTCCCCAAGGTAAAAAAAAACAGTTATTGAGTTATATGTTTTAAAAAGAGAAAGAAAAGAGATAAGAGGAATAACTAAGTTTGTTGCTGCACTTAGTTGACCATTCATTCAACAAGTAAGTATTGAGTACCTACCAAATACCAATATTCTCCTAAGTTCAAGGGATCTGCTTGTGAATAAGATTAACAAATCTCTGCTCTCATATATAAATAACAGTGACCTACTATATAGCAATGGAACTATACTCAATACCTTATAATAACCTATAATGAAAAAGAATTTGAAAAAGAATATAAGTGTGCATGTGTGGATATGCAGATATATACATGTGTGTTTCACTGAATCACTTTGCTGTACACATGAAACAAACAATGCTGTAAATTAATACTTCAATTTTAAAAATAAAGAAATTAAAAAAAAAAAACAACCCTCTGCTTTCATGGTGCTTACAGCCTAGAAACGAGACACAGACAATAAAAATGGTAAACAGATAAACTATTCGATATACTAGATGGTAATACATGCTTGGGTAAAATATAAAGCAAGGAAGGGATTGAGAATATGCATGTGTATGTAGGAGAAGATGTTCATGATGTTTTCAGTTCTAGATAGGGTAGCTGGAAAAGCCTGAAAGCGTGACATTTGAGTAAAAACCTGAAGAAAGTCAGGATGTAAGTACCATGAGGCTATCCAGAAAAGAGCAGGTGCAAAGAAAGGCCCTAAGGCAGGAACATGTGTTGTGTTTTAGGGCAGAGCAAGAAGGTCATTGTAAAGTACAGTGATCAAGGGAGGGAATAATAGGAAATGAAACTATGTGTAGAGTGATCGAGGGGGAATGATAGGAAATCAAATTATAGAGGTGACGAGGCTGGGACCAGATCTTATACAGCAAGATGCTCTTTCTTCTCTAATCTTATTATTAGTCCCCTTATCCTGAGGCCTTATCAACTCATATCAACAACAGCTTCCAACTCATCTCATTTATTTTCCAGTTTAACCTCTACATTGCCTCTGGGATAATCCCAAACCACCACATTCAACATGGCAGTTACCCACTCAAGGAATCAGAATGGTTGTCTAATGCTTCAAGTCTGAATTAGTCTACAGGGTTTTCAGGGCTATTTTTGACCTATTTTATCTTAAATCTAGCACTTATTTCCTAATTATTTACTGAGCTCTTTCTTTCTTGAAGAAACTATGAACAAAGAAGGGTAAAGAAACAGATTCAACACCTGGAGATTATTGTCAA
Organism: Neotragus moschatus; assembly: GCA_006410615.1. Lineage (NCBI taxonomy): Eukaryota > Metazoa > Chordata > Mammalia > Artiodactyla > Bovidae > Neotragus > Neotragus moschatus. Next base: position 837,304 of record SJYA01002770.1, read on the forward strand.
CATCAACTTTTTCTTAGCTCTAATCGCCTCTTCCAATTTCCTGTAAATATGCATTCATATTTTTATTATTTTTAACTCAAGTTTTGCTGCTTCTTATGTTTAAGTATCTTCTCTTCTTGAACGTACAATAAAATCCAAAATCTTTCTATGGCCATAAGGCCCTGCATCTTCTGGTCCCTGATTATCTTTTCTTATGATGTCCTTTCCTTTTCTCACTCACTGTGTACCAGTGATGACTGCCTCTCGGTTCTCTGAATGTACGAAGTTCTTCACTGCATCTAAACCTTCTTCTGCCTAGATCACATTATCTACTCTTTTTTTCTTTACTCAAACATTAAGGCTCAGTTTGGATGCCATAAGAGCTTCCTTCCCTACACTCTGATATACATGAAGTTTCACAGCACCATGCATGATTTTCCTTTATAGCATTTATGACAATTTTTAAACTTTGTACTTATTCATGTGACCATGTGTTCAACAGTCTCTCTACTAGAAAGAGTTAATCTCTCTACTAGTTCATAAGCTCCAGGAAGACAAGCAGATTTCTCTTGCCCATTCCAGTGTACCTAGCATCTAAAATACTAATTGGCAGATGCTAATAAATATCAGTTGAACAAATGAGTTAATACCTTACCTGGATACTGGTCACTCTTTTTCAACTACTTTCATTTTCTCCAAGAACCCTTGACATCTTCTCAGTCTTTCAAAGACCCATTTATTCCCTGACTTCTTTTCCTTTTCAAAAAAAATAGTTCTTCAAATGTTGAATTCAAAACCCTGGTGACAACTGTCCTAGCTCACCATGAAAGAAAAAGCCATCTCTCCCAGTATATCATTGCAAAGCTGGCTGTATTTCTTTCCCAAACCATACAATTTAATCATAAATATAAGTCAGTCTAAAATATAATTAATTAGAAAAAATATATAAACCAACCAGGATTTGGATAGGACTTCTCATTTTTTTTCAGCTTGAGAAGTTCTATAAAAACTTCTCTCTTAATAGGTTCTATTTTTTCTGTTTCTTTTTCCCTGGCTTCTTATTGTGATTAAAGTCTTACCACATGTCAATAAGACATCTAGCCATCTTACTTTTCCACTCAGTTTGTTTGGTACTTAAAATTGGGAATAACATGTTTTACATCTTTTAGGAATTCTGTAATGCTTTGTTCAGACATGTTTAGCAGCAGGGACATTTCTTTTTCTTCCTCTAAATCCTCAGCAGGTATTGCAGGGGCCCACAAACAAGAAAGCCTCAGTAAATGCTTGCTAAACTGTTCAATTACATGAACATTTCTTGGATTCACAGGAGATTTATTGGTACTTATTTGATAGATGGACTTATTCATTCATTCATTCAATAACCATTTAACACTCCAATATTCAAAGTTCTGTGCTTGGCACTAGGGAGAAAATGGAACAAAAGACATACAAGGAAGCTCCTATTCCAGTGGAGGAAATCTATATGCATGTGTATAATTAGAAACGGGAGAAAGTTAGGTGCAGGACGACATCACATGCACAAGGAAGCCCCAGGACTGATTCTAGTCACAAACAGAATGAGGGAGGTTTCATAAAGCTGAGTTGTAAACAGTGAACAGGAGCTTACCAAGCCAACAAAGGTAGAGAGGTATGAAAGAGCGAGGCATGTTTAGAAAAAGCCAAATAAGTCATCAAGAGATAAGGTGAGAGAAATAGGCAGAATTATATTGTGCTAGGTCTTTTACGCCATGCTAAGTAACAAGGGTTTTTAAGGCTAAGTGGGAGCTGACATGAACAGTTTTCATTTTTAAAAAAGAAGTATGGCAGTGGTGTGGAGGATAACTTAGGGAAGGAAGATAGATTCAGGGAGTCTATGTTGGGGAGAAACGTGAAGGATCTGGGGTGAAAGCAAGGATAAAGCGAGGGCAGTGATCTGACTGGCATTAGGAGACTGGCATTAAGAGGATACAGTGATTAATTGAGAAGGGACAGAAGGAGATAGAGATGGAGGTGCCTAAGAGGCTCCCTAAGTTTTTGACATGGATCTCTGAGCAAATGCCTTTTGCTTGGTTTAAGGAGAAAGTAGGTATGTGAGGAAAAGAAAATGAACGCAGTTTAGGAATGATGATGGATGTCTGAAGGACACCCAAGGGCATATGTCTGGTAGGAAAAAAGAAATGAGGACCTGAAGCTCAGGGGAGAGGTCTTAATTAGAGATTTAGATTTCAAGGCTAAATATTTATGATTCTGGAATGATGAAATGGAATGAAAAATAGAGCTACCAAGGCCCTGCGAGCTGCTGCTTCTGACCTACAGCAGACTATCCAGTACTCATCAGTCAACATGTATCAAAATGCAGGATGTGGGCTGGCAATCTGTCATTCACTTTAGCCCCTCCAGATTTGCCTGTGAAATCAGCAATGAGACTTAGAGGAGAGGAATAGCGGGTCTTTAGTTTAGCTAGTATTTCCTGCACTCTTTGGCACAGAGTGGAGAGTGTTCTGGCACTACTGAACACTAGCACCATGCAACTGGAGACGAGACTAGAAATATCTGAGTGGAAAAACAGTCACTCAAGGAGTTATCTTGAGGAGAAAAAAACAAATCAAGTGCTCTGTACCAATTCTTGGTACATCTGATGTAATATATCTCCCTAATCTCTTGCAACTTCTGACAACTGCTCCGAGAAAAGTAACATGCTATCAATTTGACAACTAATCATAATGAAAGCAGAATTATCTGATAATACCAGCTCAATAACCTAAAAATTTTAAGACCTTACATACTACACAAATCCTAATGGAAAGAAGAGTGCTTATTGATTAAACGTAGGTCTAAAATCTACTTAATAGTTTACTCTTAAAACTAAAAAAGTGTATATTTCCAACTAAGAATCTTACAGTTTTATTATGTGAATCTCAAGGTGGTATAGTTCTCTAATATATAGGGATTTTAAATGACCTAACAATTCCAGAAAGTCTAATAAGACATTTTTTAACATTTCTTCTTTTAAAATGTTCTGCTGTTTCTTGAGACTCTCATAAACAATAATTCCAAAGATAAAACAACTACATGGATTGATGATTCTATGTGAATTACAAACCAGAGCAATGGGGTGCCTCAACTGGGTTTGAGTCTTCTCTGTACAGTAAATCCAATTTTTAAAAAAAAGTACCAGGCACAGGCACTGTGCATGGTGCTAGGATCATGGAGAGAGAAGACATAGTCCCTGGCACTCAAAGATGAAAATACTGTGCTCTGGTTTTTAGTGGTTTCACAGGGTACTCACTAGATAGGGGCATGGACATTGTAAGATTCCTATTACTTTCCCTTTCAACAATTGAGTAGTTCTATTTTATCTGTTTCATTTATTGGACTTCCTTATAGAAATTAGCTTGAAGAAAGGATTCTTCCATACACAAATACAAATAATACAGTTTACAAACCTCTGGTATAGTGGGAAAATAAGGGCAGTCAGAATCTATTGGGACACATCCTGGGAGCCACTGGTGACAAGGCTCTACATGCTCTCATCAGCAAGTGTATCATTTTACTCCCATGTCAAAGTGAAGCTCTTTGGAAGGAGGCAGGCAGGGCAGAATAGTCAAGATTAGAGGTACCATGGAACATACAAATTAACTGCTTTCTCTGTATTCTGTTATAACTTTCATTTTAAACCTTCTCAAATGTATAGCACACAATTGGAAAAGTAAAACAGCTGTTTTCAAATCTTAAGTAAAACAACCACCACCCATAAAGTAGTCTTATCACAGAAAGTTCCCAACCAATATAGAAGTATCCCAAGATTTATTTTCTCTCTGTTCTACCTAGAATATAACCACAAAGAAAGGCAGGGACTTCTCACAAAGGCCTTCTCACCCAATCAAAGCCTTGCTGAACTGAAGAGGAAGAGAAGCCTAGTATCGCCCTGATTTCTTCCTACCTTTCAAGGGGAAAAGCACTACCACAGTGGCTCATGCTTAAGGGCCTCACTGCTCTGTCAAGACACATGGTCTATTGCATGTCAGCCTCTTTATGTGGCTTCTCCTCCAACCCAAGGCAAAAAGGAATGATGGAGTCAGTACAACTTTTCCTTTTGTCCAGAAGATGCTCTTCCTCTTACAGGGCCAGGCTGAAAATGAGGGCTGGGGCTACCCTCAGACAGAACCATATTAGCCTATTTCCTTGGGAATCCTCTCTCACACAAGCAGCAAAGTAGAGTCCAAGGCTTCCTGCATTCAAGAGCAGGGTCTCTTTGCTGAATTTCCTTTGTTCTATGTTTCTCCTTTGTGTTTTCTCTGGCACTGAATAGACAGATGCATCCTCTTCTTTCCCTGAGCTGGTGGTGGCCAAGACTGAGGGGGAAATAGGCACAGGAAACAAAAAAGGTCCCTGTGACTTCAGGGAAGACTGGGATGTGAAGGAAAACCTTCAGCCAAACAACAGTAGGTTACGTCACCTTGTTTTTCCTCCTCTGTGCATCTATCTTCTCTGAAGTCTAGAGATGCCCATGATCCAGGACATACCATTTGAATACAGTCTCAATCTCGCAAGAGCTTCTAGCAACTTTTACCTGATCTGCTTGCCTTCTCTCATATCATATAAGGAAAAGAAGACATCAGTGTCTTCCCCAATGGTGTTGTAGGTGAGACTCTTCAGACTGAGGAAGAAGTGATGTGGTACTGGCATCCGACAGCTTTCCCCATGACGTGGGCGCACTGTATCCACCTAATGAGGAAGGCAAAAGACAGTGACTTCTGTTTAGTTACTATATTGACCCTAAATGAAATGAAAATGAAATGGCTAACTCTCCTCATACTGCTGAAGGGGATCATGTAAGAGAAAGAGATTAGAGGTGTTATCTCTGCTACTAGCAGGTGTTACGTTAATATGCTTGGTTTGAGGTAGGCAAATACACAGCTGGGAAAAGTAAACAGAGTGAAGGAGATATGGGAACAGTAATTCCAGTTGATGAGTGAACTCAAAATCTCCACCAGGCCACATACATCTAAATTCTCTAGAGAACCATTTTCAAAGTCACTTCTTGGAGATGCTGTCACAATCCTGCTGTTTACACTGTTAGATGGTAATAGTTACTGTTCTAAATACCATTTTTATTTTCCCAGACTGATTCATTTTAGTGTGTCTGTCTATTTCATTTCAACTGTGCTTGTGTAAATTTGCACAGAGGAGTGGAGACTAGCCAAGTTTGCTAGGAGATCAGAGTTCCTTAGGTCACAATAAAGCAGTCAGTAGTTAAAAAAAAAAAAAGTCAATAATTTCTTGGTGCATACCTATTTTATAACTGCTTAAAAGAAATAATTTAGGGAAAAGACTGGGAGGCCTGTCTTAAGTTGCTTACCTGAGATGTGCTTTGCTGTACACTCTGCCGGCTAGATAAATGCTATGGAAAGAAAGAAAAAGATCAACTGAGAAAGAAACTAACTTTTGTTGCCATTTTAATTTTTTAATTGAAGANCTTAAAAGAAATAATTTAGGGAAAAGACTGGGAGGCCTGTCTTAAGTTGCTTACCTGAGATGTGCTTTGCTGTACACTCTGCCGGCTAGATAAATGCTATGGAAAGAAAGAAAAAGATCAACTGAGAAAGAAACTAACTTTTGTTGCCATTTTAATTTTTTAATTGAAGAATAATTGCTTTACAGAATTTTGTTGTTTTCTGTCAAACATCAACAAGAATCAGCCATAGGTACACCCATGTCCCTTCCCTCCCGAACCTCCCTTCCATCTACCTTCCCATCCCACCCTTCTAGATTGTCATGAGCCCCTGTTTGAGTTCCCTGAGTCATACAGCAACTAACTTTTTAAAGCACCTTCTATATGTTAGGCATTCTGATGCATATTTTACATATATGATCTCATTTAATTATAATAACCTTGTTAGACAAATGTTGTTTGTATTTGACAGAGGCAACCAAGGCTTAGTATAAGGAAGTAAGATGCTGAAGATTCCACACAGCAAGAAGGTGGCAAGTCTAGATTCAAACCCAGGCCTTTCTAGCTTAGAGTATCAGCCAAGTCACAAGAGGGTGCTTGATACTGGAGTTTTGCTTTACCACTGTCCTCTCCACACACTGTACCATGTCCTGCACTGTGTGACACAGCTTCCTTGAGCTCTCCACTGGAGGAGGCAGAGCCTTTAACCCCAAGTGGTTCTTTCCAAACATCTCTTCATGCTGCTCCTTTGCAGCTGGTTAAAGTCAGCAGAAGCAGATTCCAATCCCAGCTACAGGCACTTGCTTGTGAAACTTCAGACAAATTGCTTATGCTCTCCAAGGGACATTCCCTTCGACTATAAAAATGAAATAAAAGCTTCCACTGTCCTCCTCACAAGGTTACTGTGAGGTTCAAATGACATAATGGGAAGCAGCATGACACAGCAGTTAGGGACCTAAGTGCAAGAGTCAGAACTCCTGGTTAAATCCTGACTCACACTTTCCTGAGTGAGGATGACATTTTGTGCTGAACCTCACAGGGTCCTGTGCAGATTAACCCAGCACAGTACACACTGTAAACGGCTGATTACTGTTATGGTCAGTTACTATTCTTCTTATTATTGGTAGTGTTCTTTATAATTAGTTATTATAGAAAGTCTGTCACATTCAGAAGTAAACCCTGAATGCCAGGAAGAATGGTGAGTTCGCCATTCTTCAGGTCCCTGGTCTTGGCAGACTCAGCAATGAGAGTTTCTATCCTGCTTCCTCTGGCCCCTAGAGGCAGCACTGCTTAGGTGGACTGTTTCATATCACATGGGTAAGAAGAAAGTCTGCTGATTAGAATGGTTTTGTTCTTTTACCAAATATATTTAACCCTGAAAAAAAGTGAAGTACAATTAAATATTAAGTGCATCTCACTAGCTGTAGTAGTTATTAAATATTCATGTGCATTATTAGCTATAGTAGCTAATTATTATCGACTATTAATGTTCATCCATGGGAATACATGTTCCCATGATACATATTAAGTATAATTAAAACAAGTCTCCACCAGCTGGGGAAGTCAGCACACAGAATGCCTATGTACAAAAGAATACCCCATATATAAAATAGGTCACAAAAAAGCTTTAAGAAAATCATGCTTTCAAAAAAAAAAAAAAAAATCAAGCTTTCTATGGTTTACTGACCCATATCATACTGGGAAGAAAGTTACTGGCCTGAAACTCTTTCCACTGCTTTATTTTTAGGGGCTACATTAAGTCATTCTTCTCAAGTGAATTTACTGACTAGCTTTTAAAAGTGACTACCAATTCATAATCATTAATATTCAATTATAACTATATATGGGGGATGGGGCCTCCCCTGTAGCTCAGTTGGTAAAGAAAAAAAAAAAAAAACTATATACGGGAGTTCACAGCTAATTTCAGTGTAACTCATCCCGGCTGACAGTAACAGACATCATTCTAGACTTCAGAGGTATCAAATCTGGGAAGAACTCTTCAACCGAGTCTGAAAGCACACCCACGGGTGGCCAGAGAATGGCATCAGAACTGGCATTCTGGAATGACTTTCATGGCACCATAGGAAAAACCACTACCCTGCGGTCAGGAAGCGGTCAGCTGGCCAGCTAGTACTTCCCTCTTCAGAACCATCATCACCTGTACTAGAGCTCTAACGTATTATGTTCCTATGTTTACTACCCAACTCCAGATTTTGCCCTACCAGTGCACAAGGTACCTAGCTTAATCATCTTTATATCCTAAGGGCAATATATATACAAAATACACATTAAGTAAGTAATGTATGGACTACACTATTGCCTCTGCCAAATTTTACCCCACAGAGAAGTCGTTTTTAGCCCTTTGGAGTCTCTGGTACATTAGTTCATAAAGGTCTAATGACACGGTGGGGGAGGGGAGTGCAGCTTGAGGCATTCTATTCAGTTGAATAACACAATTAATTGCCTGCTATATACACTGGGAATTGTGTTAGATACTTTGGGTCTTACAAGGAAATGTAAGACATATATATCTGGTCAGGATCACCAACAAAATGATGCTTGATGGTTATAATAAATAATCTAATCAATTGATTTAAATCTAGAAATGGAAGTATAAACATTAATCTTTCAAAAGAACATTGATTAAAAGTTAAATAGTTCTAAAGGCTTGTAATAAAAAAATCAGTCCTCCATTCACCCAATCCCATTCTCCAGACATAAGCAATTTCCAGTCCTTACTATGTTTTTTTTCTAGCATTTATCATATATTTCAAAATGTCGTATCTATACTGCTCTTTTTTAAATCCAGTCTGAGATTTATCTACTGGCTTCTTATGGTAGCTGAAGATTTTCACACTTGTTTGCATCTATTTCATCTATCTTCCCAGTAGCTCACAAATATGGTTAAAACTTATTTATAGTATTATAACTTTTATATATAGTTCACTTCTGAGCCAAGGAATGTACTTCAATTAAATTTTCTTTCTTCTACTACTTTATGATTTTGTACTGGATTTATTTAAATTATAGGGTCTTTTCTACAACCACCCCCCTGCCCACAGCTCTATAAAACACCTTTTAGTAGCAGATCCCGCCTGGCTGTCCTCCCGCTTCATCATGGACCAGTTACTCTCTAGGTCTATCACACAACTGTCATCCTGCACCTTCCCACTGATGTTAACCTAAGAATTCTTTGCCCCTCCTGTTTGAGTTATAATCACTTTCCTGGATGGGACATTTAAGCATCTTTTCATTTACTTCTTCATGTCAAATAAATAACTAATTTCTCCATTGCTTCCTGAAAAGGGATCAAAGAAAAAGGTTTGAGATTTTGAGCAACCAAAGTTTTCTTTAGGCTACTTCCCTACTTGATGGATAGTGTGGCTGAGTAAATACAGAATTCTAGGTTAAATTTTATCTTCCTTCAGAATTTTAAAGGCAATTTCTCATTATTTTCTAGTTTTCAATATTGCGATTAGGAAGACAAATGCTGTTCTTACAAGAAATCCTTTAGCAGGTGATCTATTTTTCTCTCCAGAAACTTTCAACTTCAGTGAGTTGAAATGTCACTATTAAGTGATAAATATTCAGGCTTTTTTAATATGAGTACTCCTATCTAAAAGTTCTGGGAAACGTTTTCTAGCTTTATTGATATATAATTGGCATAAACATTGTATGAACTTAAAGCATACAATGTGGTGATTTGATACTGTATATATGACAAAGTGAATACCACAACAAGGTTAGTTAACACCTCCTTCATCTAACATTTATCTTTCTGTTGTTGTTACTATGGTGAGAACAATTAGATCTACTCTTTGGGTAATTTTCAAGTATATAACGCATTATTGTTAACTACAATCACCAGGCTTTAGATTCCCAGAAATCAATGCTCTCATAACTGGAAGCTTGTACCCTTCAACCAAAACCTCCTCATTTCTCCCATTCCCCAGCCCTTGGCAACCATCAATCTACTGTTCGTATGAATTCAGTTTTTTTTAAATTCTGTATACAAGTGAGATCATAAAGCATTTGCCATTCTCTGACTTACTGCACCCACCTAACAACATAGTGTTCTCAAGGTTCATCCAAGATGCAAATGGCAGGATTTCCTTCTTTATTATGAGTGAATAATAATTCCACTGTATATATACACCACCTTTTTCTTACCCACTCATCCATCAGTGAAGACACAAGTTTTTCCCATGCCTTGGCTACTATGAATAATGCTTTAATAAACACGGAAGTAAAGCTATTTCTTTGAGATCCTGATTTCAGTTCCTTTGGCCCTATCACCAGAACTGGGTTGCTGGACCACACAGTAGTTCTACTTTCTATATTTTGAGGAACTTCCATTCTATTTTCCACAGGGGTTATAGTTATTTTTATGTTTTCTATCTTTTAACATTCATATTAGTTATATATCTCCATATTACACTACTGGAGTATTCTGAATTTGACTATATATTTATCTTTACCATTGCATTTTACATCATCATATGTTTTTATGCTACTAGTTAGCACCCTTTCATTTCAGCCTGAAGAATCTTCAGCATTTCTTGTAAGGCAGGTCTAGAAGTGAAGATTCCTGTAGCTTTTCTGTGTCTGGAAAAATCTTCCTAACTCTTCTGTTTCTGAAGGACAATGTCGCTGGGTGAAATATTCTTGGTTGGCAGCTTTTTTCTTCCAGCACTTTGTATCATCCTACTCTCTCCTGGCCTGCAAAGTTTCTGCTGAGAAATATGCTGTTAGTCTTATAAGGGTTTTCTTGTAAGTGACAAATTTCTTTTTTCTTACAACTTTCAAGATTCTCTGTCTCCTTCACTCTCCACATCTAATTGATCATCAAAATTCATCTGCATTCTCCATGGTATTTCTTCTCCATTCCTATTGCTGCCTAGCCATTATTTCTTGTCTGAATCATTTCTATGGTCTCTTTCCTCCCTCATTTCAGTCTTCTGCATTTTATACTCTCTCAGCATTTAAAACCCACATCCAATCACATCACTCCATGGTTCTATCAGAGTAATAGTTCTATCAATTTGGGGCTTACAAAGGCTTGCATGATCTGGCTGATGTCTCTTTCTTGGTTTTATCTCACAATTGCTAACACGTACTTATATGTCAAAGTTACCAAGTATCTTACAGTTTGCTGGAATTATTACCTCCTTATGCTCTGTGCCATTTGGGGATGTCTTTTCTTTTGGCTTGCCTTTCAGTTGAAGCCCTGCTCATCCCTCAAGACTCATCTTAAGTATCACTTGCCTGGAAGCTTTAATTGGAAGTTTTCATAGATTTTTCCCAGCCCCAGGATATCAGTCACTCCCTCTAACAGCAGGAGTGTATATCTTAATTATTACATGCAGCTCATAAACATTCTTGTTTGTGGTCTATCTGACCCCACTAGAGTAATTTTTAAACATGGGGACCATGCATGGGTTCCAGAGGCAACTATCAATTCCCTAAAATTGAGTGTAGAATTTTGTATGCAAAATCATACTTGTATTGTCCTGGGAATAAATATTATCTGATCTTCCATAACCTAGAAGGAGCAACCAATATCCTAGATGGTGATATTCTTAAGAAAAATAATGTCATGTTCATCTTTAATTTCACACCTATCACTTTATGACAACCGAACACAAATGCTTTTGTATTCTTATAAATATACATAAGCAAATATACAAAAGCAACTGATATGTCATTTGTATATTTTATTTAGGCAAATTTTCTGTGGTCCTTGACCAAGCAACATACTTTGCATCCTCTGCATTCCCTAAAAATATTACATTTTCTTAACAGAAATTTGTAATGTTTTCTAAAACTTGTAATTCTCACCAACATAGTCTCACCTCAAATATATTCTCCTCAAAGTGAGGCTTGACCCAGTCCCTTAGTCTAAGCTTAATAATCACTTGAGATTTCTTATGTTTATTTGTTTTACTTTAAAATTTCATACCTTTGTTTTAGTTACTTCTTCTCACTCAGCCTGCAAAATGTCACCCACCCTGGTCATCAATCAACTCAACATACTTTTATAATAATCAACAGATAAAGATTTATCTTAGAAGTACTGGTACACTGATAAACAACATCCTACTATATAACACAGGGAACTATATTCAATACCTTATAATAACCTATAATGGAAAAGAATCTGAAAAAGAATATATACACACACATACACACATAAAACTGAATCACTTTGCTATACACCAGAAACTAACAGAACAATATATATCAACTATAATTCAATAAAAAAATTTTTTTAAGAAATGCTGGTACTTTATTTCCAGGGTTAACCTAATAACTGGCTCTTTTCAGCTTCAGTATCTTCTCTTTTAGTAACTTCTTCATGCTGAAGGAACTCTCTTCACCAGAAAAACCAACTGAGAAGTGACCCCTAGAAATTACAGTAAGCCCAACAGCCCTACACAGTAATTCCCTTTAGAGATTGAGTATGATAGGTACTGTCCTGATAAGGAAAAAACCCTTAAATACACTTGAAACAAAGGTGAATGATTTTAGCAATATTGTTTCATAATGTAATTAGAGATAGATAATAAGAGAGAGAAAAAATAAGTATGCAGGAACAAACTACCCTGTGTAATATTTCTTACCATTTTATAGAGGTCTGAGACACTGATCTGGTCTGAATCCACTACTTCAAAGTCCTTTCGAGGCACCAGATCCAGGCCCAAATGCCTAGGAAGGAGAAAGAGCACACTCAGCATGCCGTGTCCTCAGATTACTCACCTCTCTTTATAAGCCTGGAAGCTTATGCCAGCCATGACCTTGTGGACAGAGGTTCAGATGCGGCCTTATCAGGAACATGCCTTTATCCAGCTTAACTGTGACTCACAAAGAGTCAGACATGAACAACAATGTTCACCTTTAGATAAATAAATGAGGCTAGGAATTTTAAGACTGTGACAATTTTAGTCATCAAGCAGTTCTCCCTGTAATGCTAAAAAAGGATTCATTCAGTATCACATTTGTTAACAGATTGCTTGAGTTCATTATAAATGGATTTTCTTTTCTCATATCATTAATAAGTCATGCTTATTTTTCTATTTCCCCCTATTCTACAAGTATGAAGAAGGCTCAATCATGCATTACTTTCACTAGGATAAAAAAAAATTAGTGTCCAAGTAGATATGGAATTCAAAGTCAAAATCAAAAAAAAGCTTCTGGGAATTCCAGGAGGTCCAAAACTCTGTACTTTCAGTGCTGAGGGCACAGGTTCAATCCTTGGTTAGGGAACTGAGATCCTGCAAGGCATGTGGTATGGCCACAAAAAAAGGAAAACAATTACCTCCTAAAAATATTAAACTCAAAGAAATGCATGTTTTGGTTGTGTTTTATCTCATTTTCAACTTAATTAATATTGACACTGGGTTATAGTAAAGACTTCACCAACATTAGCCAATATCTTAAGACATTTTAGATGGAAGTTTAACCAGGGAGCGCTACTACTGAAGAAAACAAAACTTCAAAGATCTGGTGTAACTTGGGCAGAAGGAGCAAGTGATGATGATTAATGGTTGGTTAGGAGGCAATAGAGGACACTGGAAATAACTCTGTACAGGAAGAGCTCTCAGTTTCAAATATGGTATATAATTTATTTTCAATACATACTAGGTCCTTTCTCACTCTCTAGAACAACAGCTGTAACTCTGGAGGCTCATGGAATTAGGGGGTTGTGCAGCCCCACAACTACCTATACAAGTATGCACATGTGTTCATGCATTCATCTTCTCTGAGCAGAGGGCCTATAACTCTCATCAGGGTTTCAGAGATGCTCTGCAACCACCCTACTCTAAAACAAGTGTTATGAATTACTGCACCCAGCAAAGTATTCCATAGATGATGGAAGAAGTATATATATATTTCTCTTCACCTAGATTATGAACTATGTTTAGAATGCTAACATATGCTAACAAATTCACTAGGCTCTTTCTGTGCATAAAACTCCCACTGAGAAATAAACCTTTACTACATTACACTGAGATCTGAAACTCTTATTTGAAATAAGCCATGTATACATCCAAAATGCAAAATTATTTTATTATAATTTATACCTTATTTTATAGGAAACGTTTTGATTTTTTTATATTTTATATCAAGAGGTTCAAGAAATTGTAATAAGAAATAAGACTGATAAAATACAAATGGGAACTCAAACCTACATGAAGAAGCCATAAGTAAATAAAATAATCACAAAGACTAGTATGATTACTATGATCAAAAATTAAAATTTAGATGTATAGTTTTTGGCAGGAAAGAAAAAAGAAACCTATTTTCCTATTAAAGGATAAAAATCTCATATTTTTCTGTTATCTATTACTATAATTTGTTTTACTCTACAATAGAGAAATGTGAGTTTTTAAAGAGGAAACAACTTTTTGGTACTAAATGCTAAAAAAAATAAACATTTAGTTTTTCATGATGAGATAATCAGTAATACACTGTTGGCCTTAACTACAAAAGTTCATAGTTTAAAGGTAAAACCATGCCATCAAATACGATTCCTGAAGTTAATGCACTTAAATCTGTAAGAGATTTTATTTCCTATCTTCATACATCAAAGAGGTACTCCATTCAATTAGCTCTTATTAATTATTCTTAACTTCTCTGAAATAATTTCAGGCCTCTGGCTTCTAATACTTATAGCATGTAAAGGCAGTAGTGTCATGGAGAGCAAGATGTAGTTGAAGCCCATCCTTTCTCGCTCTCTCATCTTAAAAAGCAATTTATAATTTAAAGATAATAAAGTTATGATATCAAATATTCAGAGTACTTTTACATGCATATGGAAAAATAGTGGAAAAATCACAAAAATGATTATAGAATTTGTATAAGAAAGTGAAATTAGAACTGATTCAAATGTATTCTTTTTAATGGCTGAGTAATACTCCATTGTGTATATGTACCACAGCTTTCTTATCCATTCATCTGTTGATGGACATCTAGGTTGTTTCCACGTCCTGGCTATTATAAACAGTGCTGCTATGAACAATGGGGTACATGTGTCTCTTTCAATTCTGGTTTCCTCGGTGTGTATGGCCAGCAGCGGGATTGCTGGGTCATATGGCAGTTCTATTTGCAATTTTTTAAGGAATCTCCACACTGTTTTCCATAGTGGCTATACTAGTTTGCATTCCCACCAACAGTGTAAGAGGGTTCCCTTTCCTCCACATCCTCTCCAGCATTCATTGCTTGCAGTCTTTTGGATTGCAGCCATTCTGACTGGTGTGAAATGGTATCTCATTGTGGTCTTGATTTGCATTTCCCTGATAATAAGTGAAGTTGACAATCTTTTCATGTGTTTGTTAGCCATCCATATGTCTTCTTTGGAGAAATGTCTATTTAGATCTTTGGCCCATTTTTTTGATTGGGTCGTTTATTTTTCTGGAATTGAGCTGCATAAGTTGCTTGTAAATTTTTGAGATTAGTTGTTTGTCAGTTGTTTCATTTGCTATTATTTTCTCCCATTCTGAAGGCTGTCTTTTCACCTTGCTTAGGGTTTCCTTTGTTGTGCAGAAGCTTTTAATTTTAATTAGATCCCATTTGTTTATTTTTGCTTTTATTTCCAGTATTCTGGGAGGTGGATCATAGAGGATCCTGCTGTGATATATATCAGAGAGTGTTTTGCCTATGTTCTCCTCTAGGAGTTTTATAGTTTCTGTTCTTACGTTTAGGTCTTTAATCCATTTTGAGTTTATTTTTGTGTGTGGTGTTAGAAAGTGATCTAGTTTCATTCTTTTACAAGTGGTGGACCAGTTTTCCCAGCACCANTGGAAAACGAATCGTTGGTCTATATTCAGTTCAGGATACAGGATGCTTGGGACTGGTGCACGGGGATGATCCAGAGAGTTGATGTGGAGTGGGAAGGGGGGGGTTCAAGATTGGGAACTCATGTACACTTGAGATGAAAATAAATAAATAAATAAATAATAAATAAATAAATAAATAAAAGAAAGTAAAATTAGACAATTTATCAACCTAAAGCATTTTACAAATTTTCTGTAGTCATGGTGTGAAAATGTCTTTAAATACAAAAATAAAGATTTCATGCATATTCTTTAACCACTGGTGGTCACAAAATACAGGAGGTAGTCTCAATATTACAATAACTTAACAAAAAGAAAGACTGTACAAATAATCCAATCAAAATAGATGTTTTCATTACAATAACTTAAGAAAAAATCCACATGGATCTAAGTCAGTAAGGCTATGAGAATATGTGCCCAGTGCAGCACATGCAGTCTCCAGGAGCTTGTCTGGAGGCAACTATGAAAACTCTACCTTAGCACTGTGAAAACCTTAGCTGGCTTGTCCATTCAATTATTCACCCATATATCCATCAACTCCCATTAAAGACACTCGCTGAGGATCTATCATGTACCACCAATGATGTTAGATACAGAAAATAAGAGTAGTTTTGAGCCAACCAAATGTTCTTATTCAACATGTTAATTTTCCCCTAAGAGCAAAGTGCTTTCACTCTCCTAGAAGTCACTAGAACATAGTACCGTTGTTTCCTGTTTCATTATCTTGCTGCTGCTGCTAAGTCACTTCAGTTGTGTCCAACTCTGTGCGACCCCATAGACGGCAGCCCACCAGGCTCCCCAATCCCTGGGATTCTCCAGGCAAGAACACTGGAGTGGGCTGCCAGTTCCTTCTCCAGTGCATGAAAGTGAAAAGTGAAAGTGAAGTCAGTCGTTCAGTCATGTCCGACTCTTCACGACCCCATGGACTGCAGCCTACCGGGCTCCTCCATCCATGGGATTTTCCAGGCAAGAGTACTGGAGTGAGTTGCCATTCATTACCTTAGGAAGTAAGAAAATGATTAACAGGTGATCTAATTAAACTGAATGCTGATTTTCTTCTAAGATAATCTTCAATAGAAGGAGAGCAGTTTCCAAGAGCTAAATTGAAGAACTGTCCTCAGTGGAAGAAGGCAGAGATGCTGCACAGAGAGAAACAACACATGTTCACCAAAACTGCACCCTGTAAAAAAGAGTCCTGGCTATTTCTTCCTATTGAATATTCTAAAAACAGTGAACAGTTACGTGCAGGGGACGGTCAACTTAGTCTCTTNATAATCTTCAATAGAAGGAGAGCAGTTTCCAAGAGCTAAATTGAAGAACTGTCCTCAGTGGAAGAAGGCAGAGATGCTGCACAGAGAGAAACAACACATGTTCACCAAAACTGCACCCTGTAAAAAAGAGTCCTGGCTATTTCTTCCTATTGAATATTCTAAAAACAGTGAACAGTTACGTGCAGGGGACGGTCAACTTAGTCTCTTCTTACAGGAAAGGAAGGCAGTGCATCAGAGTGGTTAGGAGCATGCACTCTGATATTGGATTGCCTAGTTTGTACCTTGACTCTCCTACAAGTAGGACTCTTCTTGATTCTTTTCAACTATCACAGACTAGTGTAAGGATTAATCCATGTAAAGCACTCACTACACTTCCAGGCACTGTGAACTGCTGCCGGTGTTACAATTATCATTATGTGTTACATCATTAGCTAAAATATGACTTAGAGTACAAGGACTGTGATTAAAGACAATGTCCAAAAAAAGACTCCTAAACTGGTAGACACAAGCAGGAGGCATACAATTACATATGTATCTACATATAGATGTAGTTCAAAATTGGGAGAGGAGTACATGTTTGTATATTGCCACCTGCTTATTTAACCTATATGCAGAGTACCTCACATGAAATGCCAGGCTGGATGAATCACAAGCTGGAATCTAGGTTTCCAGGAGAAATAAAAACCTCAGATATGCAGGTGATACCACTCTAATGGCAGAAAGTGAAGAGGAACTAAAGGGCCTCTGGATGAGGGTGAAAGAAGAGACTGAATATGCTACAACTGAATATGCTACAGTGAATATGTTAAAACTCAACATTCAAAAAAGTAAAATCATGGCACCTGGTCCCATCACTTCATGGCAAATAGAAGAGGTAAAAAACAGAAGCAGTGACAGATTTTAGGCTCCTGGACTCCAAAATCACTGCATACAGTGACTGTAGCCATTAAATTAAAAGACATCTACTCCTTGGAAGAAAAGTTATGACAAACCTAGACAGCATATTAAAAAGCAGAGACTTTAATTTGCCAACAAAGGTCCATCTAACCAAAGCTATGGTTTTTCCATTAGTCATGTATGGATGTAACAGTAGGACTATAAAGAAGGCTGAGTACCAAAGAATTGATGCTTTCAAATTGTGGTGCTAGGGAACTCTTCAGAGTCCCTTGGACTGCAAGGAGATCAAACCAGTCAATCCTAAAGGAAATCAACCCTGAATACTCGTTGGAAGGACTGATACTGAAGCTGAAGCTCCAATACTTTAGCCACCTGATGGAAAGGGCCGTCTCATTGGAAAGATTCCGATGCTGGGAAAGACTGAAGGCAAAAGGAGAAGGGGGCGACAGAGGACGAGATGGTTAGACAGGATCACTGACTCAATGGGCATAAATTTGAGCAAACTCTGGGAGATAGTAGAGGTTAGAGGAGCCTGGTATGCTGCAATCCACTGGGCCGAAAAAAGTTGGACACAACTTAGTGACTGAACAACAACATAAAATAGATGCAGTAGAGAACTGCTTCCAAAATGGTCTCACTAATAGCTTAGGTGAATGTGTGTTTAGTAGCTCAGTGGTGTTGGACTCTTTGTGCCTTCTAGGACTTAGCCACCAGGCTCCTCTGTCCGTGGAATTTTCCAGGCAAGAATACTGAACTGGGTCTTCAGTTCCTCCTCTAGGGGATCTTCTCAACCCAGGGACTGAACCTATGTCTCCTGCACTGCAAGTAAATTCTTTACCCTCTGAACCATTGGGAAAGCCTAGGTGAATAGTCTTCATAAAAATATCTAGACTTCTTTCACCATTTGTTATTAATCACTATAATCACAATATTATTAATCACAATAATTAATGGATTAATCATTCAATAATTTCAATAATTCAATAAATATTTCTTAGCACCTACTCTATGCTAAGCTCTTACAGCAGAAAGTGAAGAGGAACTAAAAAGTCTCTTGATGAAAGTGAAAGAGGACAGTGAAAAAGTTGGCTTAAAACTCAACATTCAGAAAATGAAGATCATGGCATCTGGTCCCATCACTTCATGCCAAATAAATGGGGAAACAGTGGAAACAGTGTCAGACTTTATTTTGGGGGGCTCCAAAAATCACTGCAGATGGTGACTGCAGCCATGAAATTAAAAGACGCTTACTCCTTGGAAGGAAAGTTATGACCAACCCTAGACAGTATATTGAAAAGCAGAGATATTACTTTGCCAACAAAGGTCTGTCTAGTCAAGGCTATGGTTTTTCCCGTAGTCATGTATGGATGTGAGAGTTGGACTGTGAATAACGCTGAGCGCTGAAGAATTGATGCTTTTGAACTTTGGTGTTGGAGAAGACACTTGAGAGTCTCTTGGACTGCAAGGAGATCCAACCAGTCCACTCTGAAGGAGATCAGCCCCGGGATTTCTTTGGAAGGAATGATGCTAAAGGTGAAATTCCAGTACTTTGGCCACCTCGTGTGAAGAGTTGACTCATTGGAAAAGACTCTGATGCTGGGAGGGATTGGGGGCAGGAGGACAAGGGGACGACAGAGGATGAGATGGCTGGATGGCGTCACCAACTCGATGGACATGAGTCTGAGTGAACTCCAGGAGTTGGTGATGGACAGGGAGGCCTGGCGTGCTGCAATTCATGGGGTTGCAAAGAGTTGGATATGACTGAGCGACTGAACTGAACTGAACTGACGCTAGGCTCATGCTGAACTAAGGGACACAGCAGTGAATGAGACATATTTCTGCTCCTACATTCTTTTAGGTGTGCCTCTCAAAAGTTCTAAATCTAACAAATTCTTTGAATTTTACATGTCTTTTGAATGTTCCATATTATATATATATTTTTAAATATAGTTTTATTTCTTTATTTCTGTTTGGCTGTGCTGAGTTTTTGTTGCTCTCTAGCTGTGTTGTGGGGGCTTCTCGTGGCAGTGGTTTCTCTTGCTGCAGAGCACAGCCTCTAGGCTGCATGGGCTTCAGTAGTTGTACAGCCCGTGGGCTCCGTACCTGTGACCCCCAGGCTCCACAGCATAGGCTCAATAGTTGAGGCACACGGGCTTAGTTGCTCTGCATCAAGTGTGACCTTCCTGGATCAGGGATCAAACCCAAGTCTTCTACATTAACAGGTGGATTCTTAACCACTAGAACAGGGATACCCTCTATTCTACTGTATCTTCTTCCTTCTGGGTTTCCTCACCTGAAGCACAGAACTCAGAAAATAACCTGAAGTTAACTAATAATATCTGATGGATGTTTTAAGGCATTTAGGACTTATTAGGTTGGTGCAAACATAATTGTAGTTTTTGCATTGCTGAAATTTACTGTTTGATATTGGAATACAGTCTTAATAAATGTGATTATGTTATTTTAATTACATCATTTAAAATACATTAAAAAAACATTTTAAAGCACATTTCTTACTCTATGTTTTTGCTAATGACTTATTATGTTCTGTTTATTTTATATTTATTTCAGACAGTGGAAATGATGTTAGACAAAAAAGCAAATTCAAGTAATTTTCTTATTTGAGTTCAAAATGGGTCGTAAAACGAGACACAACTTGCAACATCAGCAACACATTTGGCTCAGGAACTGCTAACAAACATACAGTGGAGTGGTGGTTCAAGAAGTTTTTCAAAGGAGATAAGAGCCTTGAAGATGAGGAGCACAGTGCCTGGCCACTGGAAGTTGGCAGTGACCAACTGAGAGCAATCATCAAAGCTGATCCTCTTAAAACTACGTGAGAAGTTGCCAAAGGACTCAACATCAACCATTCAACCATTCTACAGTCATTTGGCATTCAAAGAGAAGTGAAGTGAAAGTTGCTCAGTCATGTCCCACTCTTTATGACCCCAAGGACTATATAGTCCATGGAATCCTCCAGGACATGATACTTGAGTGCATAGCCTTTCCCTTCTCAAGGGGATCTTCCAACCCAGGGATTGAACTCAGGTCTCCCACACTGCAAGCAGATTCTTTACCAGCGAGCTACATGGGAAGCCCAAGAATACTCGAGTGGGTAGCCTATCCCTTCTCCAGGGGATCTTCCCTACTTAGGAATTGAACTTGGGTCTCCTGCATTGCAGGTGGATTCTTTACCAACTGAGCTATCAGGGAAGCCTTAGCATTTGAAAATAATTGGAAAGGTAAAAAAGCTTGGTAAGTGGGTGCCTCATGAGCTAACTAAAAATTTTTTAAAAATCATTGTTTTGAAGTATCATCTTTTATTCCGTGTGGATCACAATAAATTGTGAAAAATTCTGAAAGAGATGGGGATACCAAACCACCTGACATGCCTCTTGAGAAACCTGTATGCAGGTCAGGAAGCTACACTTAGAACTGGACGTGGAACAACAGACTGGTTCCAAATAGGAAAAGGAGTACGTCAAGGCTGTATACTGTCACCCTGCTTATTTAACTTCTATGCAGAGTACATCGTGAGAAATGCTGGGCTGGAGGAAGCACAAGCTAGAGTCAAGATTGCCGGGAGAAATATCANAGTCCATGGAATTCTACAGGCCAGAATACTCCAGGCCAGAATACTGGAGTGGATAGCTGTTTCCTTCTCAAGGGGGTCTTCCCAACCTGGGGACTGAACCCAGGTCTCCCACATTGCAGGCAGATTCTACCAGCTGAGCCACAAGGGAAGCCCTCAAATACTAGAGTGGGTAGCCTATCCCTTCTCCAGGGGATCTTCCGAATCCAGGAATCAGACCAGGCTCTCCTGCATTGCAGGTAGATTCTTTACCAACTGAACTATCAGGGAAGCCCAAAGATAAAGTACTAAACCATAAACCCATCCGAGTCCTAGCTAAGAATCTACTCAGAGGAAACTCCAGAGTAGCTGTATTTTTTGCATAGTACAACCCAAATTATTATTTGTGTTGCTTCCTCCAAGAGCAATTCCCTTGGTGAAGAACATAAACTAAGTGGGAAGAAACAGATATGGATGGGTTGAGATCTTTGAAAACCTAAGAGAAGGTGCAAAAGAGAGGCAAGAGAGGGAAATATAAGATTGGCCAAAAAGTTCATTTGGGTTTTTCTATAAGAAACCCAGTAATATGATAGAGAGGAAGAGAAAGACAGAACAAAATAACTATAAAGTATATATTTATTGGTGATTTGTCTCAAATGATGACACTTCACAATAAAAAGATAACCAATTTTCTCATTTGATATTTGAAATCTATAGAAACATCATTCTAATTCAACAAAAGCTTATAAATGTTCACATTTTATTCAAGTCTGTACTTTTTACCTAAAAAAGAAATACAAAAATCCCATAAATTATTCTAAGAGTAAAATATTTCTTACTCTTAGAATAGGTATTTTTCTAAGGCAATGATCAATTAGGCTATGTCAGTAGTCTTGGGTTAAAGTAACTTTAACTAAGCTACGCTGTATTTACTGTGGTGATGATATTAGAGACTGAGAAGAAATTATTCTCAATATCTTTATGGAAAGTATCAAAAATATTAAATTAACAAAATTACATTGCTAGACAAATTATTTTAAAATTCCCTTGGAGAAGATGTAATTAACTGACTTATTCTTTGAATAGAAGACTTTAGTAGATGGCTAGCTAATTTGAATATAGCCTTTTTTTAATGCCCTTCCTATATTTTAGGACACAATATTATAAATGCTGATTGCTACCTAATACAATTTTAATAATTTTCATTTATGGAATGAGTGTGCATATAGGTGATGAGGCCAACAAGTATAAGCCATGTAAATTCAGTGTTGGAATCTTCAAATTTTCAGCCAAATAAATAATAATGCCTAATCTTAGGGAACAAAATTAAAATGGCTATTATGTAGATGTGGAGAGCTCTGCATTTAATTTAAACTCTGAATAAAATATTGACTATAGTACCAGTTTAGTTTTTATCCTGGGAAGTTCAAACTCATGTTGAAGCAGATATATATTATGGGCATACAGTATAGATAACAAAACAAAGATCAAATAACCCACAGACTAGAGATACTGACAATAATTTTCCTGGTTTTAAGACTCTCACTTAAAAATAATCATGGTAAGGCCCTACATAAACTATATGGGCTTTGGTGTCAGTTCTGGGTACAAACACCAGCTCTACCACTCACTACACAACAAAGAAAAAGTGCTTCTGAGACTTACTTTCCTCACAGGGTAAAATAGAGCTCTTGTCTTGGAAGAATATAATAGCATTTCATTATAACTATGCATATGATTTAGACCAGGTACTTGCCACAGTGATACAGGTTGATACTCAAGAAACTATTAATAGCTGTTATTAAGAGTTTCTGAAATAGATTCTGAAAAGGCAGAGCTATAAGGTCTCAGAGTCTAAAGAAAAAGGCACAAAGTTTAAAATTATATATGACTAACACTTTATTACATCAATTACAATGTAAAAATATATTCAGAAAATATTGATAGTGCACTCACAATATGCCAACATATGCTAAGCTTCAATATTTTATGGTATTTTTAAGTGTTAGTGGAACAAGAAGTGTAGAGCTAAGAGGGCATAAAAGGTGAACAACGGATATGGTTATCGGTGCTCAGCTGTTGCATGGAGCAGTCTCCTTTAGTTAACTTAATGGTATGGAATGACTTCATTTTGCAGTACACCATCTCTTCTTTCAAATTAAGAAGGAATATTTTTTAAAGGGTTACTTAGTTCAAGTGAGAACCAGAGAGAATAGTCCCATCAGTTTGTCTTTTTCCTTTAATAATAGTAGACCTACAAAGTTCTCATTTGAGTTCTTTTAAGTGACCGTATTTTCCACTGGGGGTAGAGGGGAAAATAGAATGAAGAACTAGGGAAAGAAAGAAGTGGAAGGGGAGGGAGAAATGAGGCAAGATAAAGAAACACCTGGAGAGGAGGATCAAAGAAGAAAGGAGGGAGAAGGTTTAAAAAATGTGGGGGGATGGAACTACGTTCCTGGTTTTTGTTTATTAAAATGAACATATAAACACTCTCCCAAACACACACACACACACACACACACACACACACACACACACACACACAAGCATGTTCCTACTTTGCTGAGAAAAAGTTATTAATGAAGGTGGAACAGCTCTGTACTTTGCTGATAGACACTTCAATGTTCTCTTTTTCAAATACAATTTGAACTTGTTTCCAAGCTATCATCTTTAGGTTTTAAGATTTGATTGCAAAATATAGTTGGTCTGTTTTGTAACTTTCATCATAAAGAGGTACTGACATTTCTAAAATATTTCTCTTCAGCTCAAGACTAACAATTTGCTTGGCACATAGGGATGATGTGTTTGCAAATCACTATTATTGATTGTTTAAAATAAATGCAATGATACCATTTTATATATATTCTACTGTCTTGAGCAGAGGAGACAGGATCACCAGCTATGCACATTACATTTGCTAAAATTTTTATTGCCCAAAGTTATGTTTAGAGAATTCTGTCTGATTTATGGTACATCTGAATCCATGTTATATCATAGAAGGAATCTGTGATGCGTGCCAAGCAATCCTGTTAACAGTCAAGAGAGGTTGTAATTTAATGAAACAAATAAGGACAGGATATTGTCACTTTGAAAGATCACAAATAACTAAAATTATTATTGTTATCTCTAGGAAAATAAAACAAAAAGCTAGGAAATGGTTGAGGAAAGAGTAAACAGAGATTCAGTCTAGACAATCCAATATCCAGATGTTATATTTCCAGGAAAAGAACAAAGGCAATAAAGAGGAAATTCTGAAAAAATGATAGAAGAGAATTTCCCAGACCCAAAGACCAGGTGACTTAGGACTGGAAGAGCCCATCAAACACCTAGTATAATAAATGGGAGAAGAAAAACCAAAACCCACAGCAGGGCACATTAAGCCAATTATAAAAGATCGATTATGTGACTCCATTTATATTAAATGTCCAGAGTAGGCAAATCTTTATAGATAGATGAGTGAGGTAATAACCAAAAAGCACAGCTCTTTTAGGGGTGATAAAATTGATTCTGGTGATGGTTGTATTAAGTCTGTGAATATACTAAAAATCATTAAACTGATTTAAATAGGTGATCTGTACTTAGCCATAAAAAAAAAGAACCCATTTGACTCAGTTCTAATGAGGTGGATGAACCTAGAGCCTATTATACAGAGTGAAGTAAGTCAGAAAGAGAAAGACAAATATCATATATTAATGCATACATATGGAATCTGGAAAGATGGCACTGAGGAACCTATCTACAGGGCAGCAACAGAGACACAGACATAGAGAACAGACTTGTGGACACAGGTAGAGATGGGGGAAGAGGGCGGACGAACAGAGAGTAGCGCTGAAACATGCACATTACCATGCCATAAAACGAGACAGCAGTGGAAATTTGCTATGTGATGCAGGGAGCTCAAATCTGGTGCTCTGTGACAACCTAGAAGAGTAGGATGGGGCAGGAGGTGGGAGGGAGATTGAAGAGGGAGGGGACATATATATACCTATGGCTAACTCATGTTGAATTAGGCAGAAACCAACATAATAGGGTAAAGCAATTATCCTCCAATTAAAAATAAATAAATTCAAATTAAAAAATAAAAAATTGGGGATCTGTATGGTATATGAATAAAACTGCTAATGCTAACGTGTGTTAGTTGTTCAGTCATGTGTGACTTTTTGTGACCCCATGAACTGTAGCCTACCAGGCTCCTCTGTCCATGGAATTCTCTAGACAAGAATACTGCAGTGGGTGGCCATTCCCTTCTCCAGGGGATCTTCCTGACCCAGGGATTGAACCCAGGTATCCTGCATTGCAAGTAGATTCTTTACCATCTGAGTCACCAGGGAAGCTAATGTTAATAAACTCATTTAAAAAAGGATATTTCTGTATTCTGGGAATGAGGGGGGAAATCTTACCTTCCTGTTCTCTTCCTGAATTCTTTTTCGAAGTCCTATTCTCTCTTCCTTTTTCATAGCGTTTTATAATACATAATGAATCTTCTTGATTCTCTTTGAGGATACTCAGGAATTTTTAACATTCTTTGCTAGTCTCAAGTTCTCTCTGGGGCCAGATATTTTATTCATCTCCCTTTTTTCCCTGTGAAAGTATTTCTTCAAATACCTGGTAATACTTAATTGTCCATTCAAATTTAAAAGGCATTGCTGCTGCTGCTAAGTTGCTTCAGTTGTGTCCAACTCTGTGTGACCTCATAGATGGAAGCCCAGAAGGCTCCCCCATCCCTGGGATTCTCTAGGCAAGAACACTGGAGTGGGTTGCCATTTCCCTCTCCAATGCATAAGTCGCTCAGTCGTGTCTGACTCTTAGCGACCCCATGAACTGCAGCCTACCAGGCTCCTCCACCCATGGGATTCTCCAGGCAAGAATACTGGAGTGGGCTGCCACTGCCTTCTCCGAAAAGGCACTAGAGACATGCAGAGATTTTATACATGGGTGAATGGCTAGCAGGTTTCTCTTTCTGGTAGGTGGAAGGGATCTGGTCATTATACTTTGAAACCCTTAAATGCCTCACAATGGAAGGCTTTCCAATAAAGTCCCAGTTCAAACTTTCGTTGCTCAGTTTCCCACTAGGCAGTTGGTCTTCATTCACCTAAAGGGGAAACAGATGGCTGCCAGGCCTTCCACTCATGGCGGAATTACTTTACATACTTTTAAGCACCTCCTTTTTTAAGCTCCAGCACACACTCCCTTTCTTTCATGATTCTAGCAGCTGCAAGGTAGACCAGCTCCTTCATTAGCTAAGGTTTCCTCCATATTATAGGCTTCTTCTCTGTGTGACTTAATCCTCCATTAATCCTCCATCTATTTTTCAGCTTCTAGAAATGGGCTCATATTTCCCATTTATTGTTGGGCTTCTCCCATTCTTTTTATTTTTATTTTTTTATCATTTCAATGATGTCTTAAGGAGGAGAGAAGCTAAACACTTGTCCTAAAATATACTTTCAGGTATATGTATATCTTAAATAGGAAGCAATCTAGTCACTTCAAAGTTCAATGGGCCCAATTTTAAGAGAATACAACAAAAGCATTTGAGAATTATATCAATTATTAAGTCTGGAGGAAATAAAACCTGAGTACTATCTACTCTAGCTTCCCATGTCAAAGTCTTATAATTTTACTTGAAAGGCAACAGCAAATAAGCATACCCACTGCATAAATACAGGACTATTTCTGAATGATAAATTTAACTAATTTATCTGAATATTCTGAAGTACAGATGTAGACAGTTTCTGTTTGTAGTATATGCTTACTCAGATTCATTATATGACTGTAAGATGTAAAGGACACTAAATTCACAAGAAATTAAAAGATACTGAAGGATGAAACAAAAGAATATTCTGATTACTGAGGTCTACGACCAAGGAATTTGAGCTGGAAGAAAGCCCAGAGGCTAATGCAGTCCAATTATTTAACTTTCTGGAAGTGAAAATAGAGACTGACACTTTCAGTGAGTAGAACAAACCAGTGAATATCCTTTGCTATAAAGTAAAAGAAACAACTACTCATTTTAAAAAATGATCAAAGCTTAGTAGCAAATACAATCATGTCTTTTCATTCCTAAAGATAAGCTTTGATCAGGTACAAACTCCATAAGAACTGAGTTATCATAAATGAAACTGAGAGATGCCCAAGTGATATTCATACTTACTCATTGCCCCAGTCCAGGCGCACGGTGATGTGCCGCTTAACCTCCCGCACCTGATCCTGCGTCAGGTGCCCAGACAGGAGCTGCCTTCGAAGGTCAATAAGTTCATTCATCACATGGCGCAGCTTGTAGAAAAGATCTACTTTATGTTTCTGAAAGGGTATTTTTGGTGTTGGGTGAAATAAAAAAAGGGATATGGAAAGGGAATGAAAAAAAAGAGAAACAGTTAAACTATGAAAAGTGCTCATTTCTCTGAACCTCTAAAAAAATAAAAGGCAATGTAAAGAGAAGCTTATTTAAGAATGTTAAAACAATGTCTTTAGTTCCTACTGTCTAAAAATCTCTATAAAGTGATATCTAACAACATAATTGACCTGACTCATGTAAAATGACATTTGTTTACTCTATCCTAGACTATTAATTTTCCAGTAAGTTACTAAATTCAATCACAGCAAAAAGAAACACAGAAGCCTAGAGAGGTTTTCACTGACAGAAGTTACTCTGTATGTTACAAAGAAGATTTCAACCATCCAGCAATATCTCTGGTTTCTCCAAAAGGATACTCAAGTTGCAGGAGGGAGGGAGAGAATCACTTGCCCTATTTTGAAGGAACTGCTCCAACATAAAGTTACAGTCTCTGGAGTGAGATTCATTCCAGGTTTCCAGGCCTCATCTAGTTTTAATTAGCTTTTGAAAACAGTATGTGTCCCCAGTGTCACAGATTTCTACTCTTTTCAGTTCAATAAAAAGTCTCACCTTTATACGAGTTAAGTGGAAACATCTTAATGAACTTAATTATGGGCATCACAGTGCTTTTAACCTTACAAGTAAAAACTGTAAATGCTATGACAGTACACAAATGCTTATCAAAAAGACTCATTTAAGAACACAGGTTTAAAAACTAAAGTCCTATTTGCTCAGAAGTGAAATCTTGATTTTGGAATTTTTGATTCTTGTTTCTATTATAGAGAAGCACAATTTTATATGATAATTAAAATTCCTCAAATGTAACTAGTCCACAAGAACGCTTTTAAGGACAGATCAATCTCTACCAGAGTGTTAGTAAAGTCTCTATCTGGGATTTCCCCTAAAGAGACACTTGCCAAAAATAAGCTGGATTCAAAATAAGCTGGCTAAAAATAAATTTATAATTAAAATTATAAAAAGTAAATTACCTTAGTAGAATCAGCTAATGTTTTTAAGTAGCCCTGATCTTATGATTACAATGTTTGGAATAACATGCTACTCAGAAATCATCTAATGGCACATTAGATTTACAAAGGTCCATTTTAATGAGAAGTTATTTTTAACTATTAATGGGAGACCTTAGTAATCACCCACTCTAACTCCATCAAGCTGTTCTTTCTTTACTCAATGAACATATGAAGAAAGGTTAAGCACCTTGATGGTACACAATGCTGGCAGACAGACAGGACCCAAATTTTCGCCAGCTCAAAAGCAACAAAGCCTAAGCAAATTGCATCTGCAAAACTGAGAGCTTGAAACAACAGTGGCAATGTGCTGTTTTCTTCCAGCACATGCATTTCTCTTTGACCAAGCAGGGCCACCTGTCTGAATTTAAAATAGAAAGTTAGGATTAATACTTTCCCATCAAGCCATATGCAACAATCCACTATACAGACATACAAGCATTTATCCATTCACTCAGTTAACAAACACTTATGGAGCACCTGCTGGGTGCTATCACTTTGTTGTGATCCTAAGTCCCTACTCTCATGGTGCTTTCATTCCAGAGAGCAGAAATAGACCACACAGGCAAATACATAATGGTGGTGATATATACATAATATCTCATATACAAATACATAATTCTAAGAAGAAAAATTAAAGCAGAACAGGAACAATGGGTGACCAAAGGTTGCGCTGGCTAGGAAACAGAAGGTACTGCTTCAGGCAGAATAGTCAGGGAATAGTCAGGGAAAAGCTTCTTTGAAAGCTGAACTTTAAGGTTTCTACCTGAATGAAATATGGTGACAGCATTTAGGAAAACTGGGGAAATTTTACAGACATGAGAAACAGCAAGAGCAAATGCCTCAATGTGGAAGTAGACTTGGCATATTCACAGAGAATAAACAGATCAGTGCATCTGAAGCAAAGTGAACAAGGGGGAAAGTGGTGATCATGCAGTGAGAGGCAACATGGGACCAGATTAGGCTGGGTCTTTGTTAATTATAAGGACTTCCCTGGTGGCTCAGATGGTAAAGCGTCTGTCTACAATGTGGGAGACCTGGGTTTGATCCCTGGGTTGGGAAGTTCCCTGGAGAAGGAAATGGCAACCCACTCCACTACTCTTGCCTAGAAAATCCCATGGATGGAGGAGCCTGGTGTCCATGGGGTTGCAGAGAGTCGGACACAACTGAGCGACTTCACTTATTAATTATGTTAAGGGCTTTAGCTTTTATTCTTAGCAAAATTGGAAGCCTCTGGAGATTTGGAGCAGAAATGTAATGTGATATGACAGAAGTCCTGAAAGCATTACTCTGAGTGCTCTGTGCAAAGAGATAGTGGGGGTTCCAGATAGGAAAGATTTGTTGCAACAATCCACCAGATGATAGCTGACAGGACAAAGGTAAGAATGGTAAAGGTAAACATTTCAGAGTTTGGACTTTGACAAGTTTTGCAGTTAGAGCTGTCAATATCTGCTGATAGATTGGATGTGAGATATGCATGGAGTCAAGGACCGTTCTTTTTCCTAGACTAAGAAGCAGGCCAAGAAGAGGCAAACAAGGTTCAACTTAGACATGCTAAGTTTGACACTGAGTTTCAACACTTAGAGGTCAGAAAAGTGAGGAGAATCTAGCAAAGGAAACTAAGAAGCAAGCAGTGAGGTGAGAGGAAAAGCAAGAGAGTATAGAAAACAGGAGTTAAAAGACTTTGTTACATGTACTGAGAGGCTACATAAAACACAGACAGAATTGGCCACTGTTCTCGGCGCTGTGGTGGCCACTGATGGGATGGCCAGAGTGATCTCAGATCAGTGGGGAAGGAGGGAGCAGACAGCACAGACAACACTTCTGTAGAACTCTCACTAACTGGAAGCAGAGAAACGGGGCAGCAAAGCAGCGCTGTGCTATTAGCAAGGAGTTAGTTGCTCAGTCGTGTCCAGCTCTGCGACCCCATGGACTGTAACCCACCAGGCTCCTCTGCCCATGGAATTTTCCAGGCAAAAATATTAGAGTGGGTTGTCATTTCCTCCTTCAGGGGATCTTCCCAACCCAGGGATCGAACCCAGGTCTCTCGCATTGCAGGCAAATTCTTTACCATCTGAGCCACCGGGCAGGATTTTTAAAAACAAAACACAATTTTAGGCTATTTGTATGCTGAAGGGAATAATCTGGTAGAGGGGAAAATTTGATGATGCGAGTGTTAAATCCTTGAGTTGTCAAGAAGAGATGGGTCCCAGGTTAAAAGAGGAGGCTTTGCTTAAGCAGGATATTCCACTGTCACAGAAAGGAAAGGCACACAACTGAGTAATGACACCAGTAGTCAGGAGATTTGGCGACAGAACTAAATTTTCCCTTGGATGTTTTATTCTCAAGGAAATAAAAAGCAAGGTCACCAGCTGAGAGTGAGTAGAGTGGGAGCGGGTGTTAGAGGTTTGAGAACAGAAGAAAAGATCTTAAAAAAAGTTTCATAGAGAGTGGTAACAAATTGTCAGGGGAAAGATAGCTCAACTGTTAGATGGTTTTGACTTTGTGAACACTAATTAAAAGTGCAGTTTTGTGTTTATTTTAAATCACATATAATGAAGTATATTGATACTGAAATATCACATATATACCTATGAGGGGGCTTCCCTTGTGGCTCAGACAGTAAAGCGTCTGCCTACAATGCAGGAGACCTGGTTTTGATCCCTAGATCGGGAAGTTCCCCTGGAGAAGGAAGTATTCTTCCTCCCACTCCAGTATTCTTGCCTGGAAAATCCCATGGATGGAGGAGCCCGGTGGACTACAGTCCATGGGGTCGCAAAGTCGGACACAACTGAGCGACTTCACTTCACTTCATATACATGTGTGTGCATATATACATGCACACGCATAATATATACTCACACACACATACATATAATATCTATATAACAAACATGCACACACACATACATATACTATCAATGCAAGAATATACTAATACATTCTTTTAAGGCATTACATGGTTATTTATTTTTTTAAATCAAGAGTTTCTAACAGATTGTATTTTCCAAAGATGACAACAATATCTCCCATCCCAAGTGCTCTTCTGCAAAAATATGAATCTGACACTCCCCTAGAATGAGCTGGAGCCCATTTCTTTCTTTCTTTCCTTTTCCTTTTTTGGCTGTGCCTTGCAGCTAGGAGGATCTTCATTCCCTGGTCAGGGATTGAACCTGAACCACCAAGTGAAAGCATGGAGTCCTAACCATTGCACCGCCAGAGAAGCCCCTGGAACCTATTTCTTTACAGCCTTAAATCTGGGCAGGCCCTAAGACAGCTCTGACCAATCCAGTGGTGAGCTGGGACAGCAGTGAGTAGGCTGGTTCTAGACACAGCCCTTAACTAGTCTGGCAGCCTGTTTCCTATCTCTTGGAATACATGTTCTCGGGAGGTTGCCTCTCAGAATCCAGCTGCCATGCTGTGAAACGCCCAAGCTATGTGGAGAGGCCACAAAGAGACACTCCATTAAGCCATCTCAGCTGTAGGGGTGAGCCATGTCAGATGCCAGGCCTAGCCGAGCCACACCTTCAGAAGAGTATAGCTTCTACCAACATGTGACTACAACAGAATGATAAACCCTACATGAAACTCCCCAGCTGACCTCACTATATCCAGAGAAGAATGAAATACAGTAAATCACTGTTTTAAGCCACTAAGTTTTAGAGTAGTTCGTTATGTAGATAAACCAGCACAACTGTATGGTATTTTTTTCCAACAGAAAAATCAGTTACTGTTTCTAATTATATAAAGCTGGGAATACTAACCTGCAATAAGAAAGAAACAGATCATACAATCAGAAAGCAGCCCTATTATTATAATCAATGTGGTGCTAACTTCTTTTTCCAGGCCAACCTAATGGCCTCTTTGACCAGAGGTCCTAGCACTAGAGGCTTCACCAGTATTTCTCAGACACCACACAGTACGTAGCAGAAGAGAACACACACCATTCAACATGAATAATCTGGGAGACTGACTCCAGAGCACACAATTTACCTGCGAGCACTTGATGCCACAGGACAGCTAAATATCCCACTCAGGTTGAAAAATTCTTTTCTTCTGAGAAATCTGCTCCTCAGTAGACCAAACTAACAGTATATAAGGGATACACCATGAGATGGCTGGATGGCATCACTGACTCGATGGACATGAGTCTGAGTGAACTCTGGGAGTTGGTGATGGACAGGGAGGCCTGGCGTGCTGCGATTCATGGGGTCTCAAAGAGTTGGACACAACTGAGCAATTGAACTGAACTGAACTGATAGATATTGTGAGTTTGGTTCCAGATCACCACAATAAAGTGAATACAAACATAAAGAGAGTCACACAGATTTTTTGGCTTCCCAGTGCACATAAATGTTAGGTTTACACTAAACTGTAGTCTATTAAATGTGCAATAGCAATAATGTCTAAAGAAACACTGCATATATCTCAGTTTAAACTATCTTATTGTTTAAAAATGCTAACCATCATCTGAGCCTTTTGTGAGGAAGAAAAGGAGTATGATAACAAACATTACTGATCACAGATCACCATAACAAATATTATAATGAAAAAGTTTGAAATATTAAAAGAATTACCAAAATGAGACACAGAGACATGAAGTGAGAAAATACTGTGGGGAAAATGGCACCAACAGACTTTCTCTGCACAAGGTTGCCACAGACTTCAATTTGCAAAAAAAAAAAAAANAAAGATTGAGAGCAGGAGGAGAAGGGGATGACAGAGGATGAGATGGTTGGATGGCATCACCAACTCAATGGACATGGGTTATGGTGGACTCTGGGAGTTGGTGATGGACAGGGAGGCCTGGCATGCTACGGTTCATGGGGTCACAAAGAGTCAGACATGACTGAGCGACTGAACTGAACTGAGGTGGCTTTATTTACTCCTTTAATTTATGTCAAAATGTTGATGCATCATTCTTAAATATTAATGGAAAAAACCATACATTAATATAACAAAGAAAGCATTCCAGGAACAAAAGAACATTTCAAAGAAACAATAATCAGCATTCTAGAAAGCATGATTATAGTATACCCTTGAAAAAAGAACAGGAGATAACAAAACAGGAGAAAGATCTAGAGCCCCAAAAGCTTGTGGCCCGTAGAAAGAGGATAGCTATAATTTAAAACAAAATTCAGTAATAATGACAGACTAAAACTTTGAGGAATTCTGCCACAGAGTAATACAAAAAACATAATACAATGGATAAATGAGTGAGAAAATATAAGAAAACTAGTGAATCATTCTAGGATGTCCAATTCTAATAAAAGAATTTCTAGGAAGAAAAAGTTATATAAACAGACAGAAAGAAACTGCCAAAGAAGTAATACAATAATTACTGTACAATATTGTATACAATATTCCAGAACTGCAGTAAACTAGTTTCTAGAATGAGAGAACTCATTGCATAGCTGGTATAATCAATGGAAAAATACAACTAAGACATATCACTGTAAAACTGCAGACCACTGGGGACAAAGAGATGATCCTAAAATCTTTCATGGAAAACAACTTGTCAATAAAAGACTCAGGAACTAGAATGACATTGGACTTCTCAGTAACAAGACTGGAAGCTAGAAAATAATAAAGTAATATTTTAAAACTTCTGCTCATTATTTGTAAACAAGAATTTTATATCAAGCCAAACCATCAGTCAAAGTAAGAGTAGTCTAAAGACATTTCAAGTATGCAAAATCTCAAAAAATATTCTCCTACACACTTTTCTCAGGAAGTTATGGAGAAAGTAATTCATCAAATGAGGAAGTAAACCAGGAATCAAAGTGACACTGGTTTAATGCAGGAGACAAAGGAACATAGGGGAGGGGCAAAGAAATCCTCAGACCAGATTAACAGGAGGTTGGAGGGCTCCATACAGGTTGTCACTGGGGAAAAAAAATTAAACTAAAAAAAACACCCTAAAGTATGGGAACATATTAAAAGGAGATCTTCATTTCTGCCAGAAGACTAGGAGGAAAACACATGTAACAAAACAGAAAGCAATAATTATTAATATTAAAAAAACAAATTTACACAAGGAAATGTAACTTTAATTCGCTGTATGGCTCAGAAGTGAAAGTAGTTACACAGGCATAGTAACGGCTACATACTGATTTAACAAAAAAAAAAGATGATATAACTATTTTGGAAGTGCTGGAGGATCAAAAGAGTATATGTGTATGGAGAAAAACATTCAAAGATTAATTCTTATCTTCTATAGTAAAAAATCATTAAATAACATTTAAATAGAAAAATCAAAATATATGTTAAAAGAATATTTAGAAATATGAAATAAAAGAAGAAATAGCTAAAAGAACTTAAAAACTTAAGTATGGAATGGCAATCAGGAATGGGAAGAGATAAGGCAAAAAACTACTATTTTTCACTAAAGGCCTAGTTATTTTTAATATATTATTTAAAAATTCATATAAACAAAAATAATAAATAAAAAATTCATATAAACATATTTGATTATCTTTAAAAATGAAATTAAATAACCTTTACCATAAAAAGCATCCCCTGCCCTAAGTGTGTTTCTCTGGGTCACAAAGTTAAACAGTCTCAATTCAGCTTTCACTGCTATTTATTACTTTAAATATTAACAAATGAAAGCAGCCAAACCTGTACAAGTGCAGTGATTCCCTGCCAGAATCAACACAAAAGCTAGATCATTTATATGTCTCATTCCCAGAGTGAATGAAAAATGAAACACATTCCACAGCAGAAAAACGCCCCGGAGAAAGCTTTGTTTCTTGACTACAGCATAGCATCTGTTGGTTCACGGCTTCCACATCTGGTGACAGTGTATACAGGGCAGAAATGATAGCAGCTACCCTGCCGAACAAGCCCCTTCAGACCAGGAGTCAACCAGCTTCAGCAAAGAATGGAAAAGGCAGAAGGCATACATTTGCATCCAAGTTATCTAGAGATGCTGCATGAACAGTACTTTCAGGCAAGGCCAAAATTCCAAAGGCATTAAGGGATCCTGCTGTGCCAAATTCTACCCCTATCTGCTCCAGTCTTATCTACCAACTCTCTCTTACCTACTGAAACCAACAAAACAGCTGGGAACTTCAAACAAAAACACAAATTACTTCACCCCACCACTCCACTCTTACAATTTATGTTTATCACCATTAAATACACTCAATCTGTGAAATTTACCCAGACCATTTCTTGCCTTCCTATGACCTACCCTTGCTCTGGGGTCTCATAGTTCTTTGAAGTAAAGACAATACAGCATAGTGGATAAGGGTACTGGCTCTAGAGTCAGAATTTAGACTTAGTTTTCTGTCTTAAACTCTGTGAATTGCTGTGCCTTGGGCAAATTTACTAATCTCTGTGTGAGTGTGGTTGCCTCATCCAATAACAACAACAAAAAGAGCACCTATCTAGGATTATTTTAGGAGTTAACTGTGCCTGGAACCTAGTAAGTTCTCTTAAGTACAGATTTTACCATAATATATTCTTTGCCCTCCCTCCAATAGACATTCTTCTACGAACCTGGCATGTACATCACCAAGTCATGTACATAGGCTTCCAAACTACAGCACCCCTGCCCGTGTACTATATCCGGCCTCAACCTCTTAATCTTACTATGGACACATGCCTAATAACAATCCTTTTCAACCTTCTACTAGTAAACATGGTCTTGATTTGTACCCTTTTGCTCTTTCATGTTTTAACTACCTATGAACGTTATCCCTTAAAAAGCATCCTCACTTTTTTTTACACAGGATGCTCAAATCTGGTGCTCTGTGACAACCTGGAGGGGTGGGAAGGGGTGGGAGGCGTGAGGGAGGTTCAAGAGGGAGGGGGCTCGTGCACACCTATGGCTGGTTCATGCTGATGTACCAGATGGCAGAAACCAACACAACATTGTAAAGCAGTTATCCTCCAATTAAAAATAAATTTTAAAACATATCCTCACCAACATTTGTGTTCTTTTTGTTGACAGTCATTCTGAGAGCTGTGAGGTGTATCTCACTGTGGTTTTGATTTGCATTTCTGAAATAGTGATGTTGAGCATCTTTTCATGTGCCTATATATCTTCTCTGGAAGAATGTCTGTTCAGGTCTTCTGACCATTTTTTTATTAGGTTGTTTGCTTTTATGCTATTGTGTTGTGTAAGCTGTTTATTTATTTTGCATAGTAACCACCACAAGCAGTCAGAAAGGCTAATCATCAAAACGTCTACAAATGATAAATGCTGAAGGCAAAGTATGAAGAAGAGAGAACCCTAGTACACTGGCGGGAATGTAAGAGTTTACATAGTGCAGTCACTATGGAAAACGGTGTGGAGGTACCTCAAAAAACTAAAAATAAAACCACCACATAACCGAGCAATTCCACTCCTGGGTATATATTCAAAGAGAAAACACTGATTCAAGAAAAATACATGCATCCCAATGTTCATAGCAGCATAATTTTCAATACCCAGGATATGGAAGCAATCTAAGTGTCCACTAACAGATGAAGGGATAGATGTGGTGTATATACAATGGAAAATTACTTGCCCATAAAAAATGAAATTTTGCCATTTGTGACAACATGGATGGATATGGAGTGTATTATCCTCCATGATATAAGTCAGAGAAAAACAAATACTGTATGATATCACTTACATGTGGAATCAAAAAAATAAACAAATGAATATATCAAAACAATAACAGAATCACAAATACAGAGGAGAAATGAATGGTAAATGGAGGGGGAAATAGGAGGGGCAAGATAAGGGTAGGGAATTAAGGGGTACAAATTACTATTTACTAAATAAGTAAGCTACAAGGATATATTGTATAACATGAGGAATATATCCAATTATTTTTAAAGCATTTAAAAATTTTATTTATTTACTTATGAATTCATTTTTGGCTGGGTCTTCATTACTGGGTCATTTTGCTGGGTCTTCATTGCTGAGCTGGAGAAGGNGGGGGAAATAGGAGGGGCAAGATAAGGGTAGGGAATTAAGGGGTACAAATTACTATTTACTAAATAAGTAAGCTACAAGGATATATTGTATAACATGAGGAATATATCCAATTATTTTTAAAGCATTTAAAAATTTTATTTATTTACTTATGAATTCATTTTTGGCTGGGTCTTCATTACTGGGTCATTTTGCTGGGTCTTCATTGCTGAGCTGGAGAAGGCAATGGTACCCCACTCCAGTACTCTTGCCTGGAAAATCCCATGGGTGGAGGAGCCTGGTGGGCTGCAGTCCATGGGGTCACTAAGAGTTGGACCCGACCGAGTGACTTCACTTTCATTTTTCACTTTCATGCACTGAAGAAGGAAATGGCAACCCACTCCAGTGTTCTTGCCTGGAGAATCCCAGGGACGCGGGAGCCTGGTGGGTTGCTGACTACGGGGTCGCACAGAGTCAGACATGACTGTAGCGACTCAGCAGCAGCAGGAGCAGCAGCAACATTGCCGAGCAGGCTTTTGTCTCGTTGTGGAGAGCAACAGTTACTGTCCAGTTGCAGTGCACGGGCTTCTCCACTGCGGCGGCTTCTCTTGTTGTAGAGCACAGGCTCTAGGCACAAAAGCTCAGTAGTTGTGGTGCACAAGCTTAGTTGCTCTGAGGCACATGGGATCTTCCTGGATCAGGGATCAAACCTGTGTCTCTTACATTGGCAGTGGGTTTCTTTACGACTGAGCCACTAGGGAAGCCCTAGCCAATATTTTAAAATAACTTTAAATGGAGTACAATCTATAAAAATACTGAGCCACTGTGTTGTTCACTTGAAACTAATACAACTCTACTTTATCAAAAAAGAAAGATGTAAAAAGTATAAGGAACTTCTATAAATCAACAAGAAAAAGAAAAATCCCAAGTGAAAAAGATAAATGATATGAATAATAATTAACAAAAAGGGAAATCCTAAAAAGAAATACAGTAAGCAATGGTCATCAATGCTGCTAGTTTAAAAAAAAATCAGCAAAGGAAAATGAAATAAGATGCCACTTTTATATCTAACAGAATTATTAAAAAATCATGAAA
Organism: Neotragus moschatus; assembly: GCA_006410615.1. Lineage (NCBI taxonomy): Eukaryota > Metazoa > Chordata > Mammalia > Artiodactyla > Bovidae > Neotragus > Neotragus moschatus. The sequence goes on from SJYA01002770.1 coordinate 875,672, forward strand.
GTACAGCCCAGTCAGCAATTTGGGAGAGTAATCTAACAAAATTAAACAGGTGTATATTCTGCAATGTAGCAACCCCACTCCCAGAGATATCCCAGAGAAACCCTCACATAGGTCCCTGAGAGAATTTATAGATGTTTATTTATCACAGTAGTATTTCTAACAGCAGGAAGTTGGAGGCAAAACTGGGAACAAGAGAAAGAGAATAAGGGGGAAAATAAAGGAAGAGAGGAGTCTTAACTGTACTGATGACTATAGTGTGCCATGAACAAGGGAGTATAAATGTCTCAACCCTCCCTTGAGCTCCAAAAGAAAATATAATAAAACAATACGCCAAGTTGTCACTCTACAATGAAAAATAGTAAAGAGGGCCTGATATTGGCACTGGCCTTACCAACACTTAGAAAGAATCAAAACATCAGGTCACACACTTGCAGTGAACTCTAACAAGGCAAAATGGAGGTGTTGTATGAATCATCAAAGGATATTGAGAGGACAGTCAGATGGTCTGATGCACGCATCTCCACAATGTAGTGAAACCAGATCTCTCTCTGCTATATACATGCCACTTCTTCTGTAGACTGGGCTTTATGAAATGTCCACTGGCTCCATCTGAATAGGTGATTTATGCTGCACTATTTGGTTTTTACTCCTTTCTGGCTCAATTCCACTTTATTTTGTAGTTGACTCTTGAAAAATCAGTTCTTTCCTGCCCAGATCCTGGAAGCTTGCCCACCCACCGCATAGATACACCAGCTAACCAGGAGGGATGTGCCCTAAGGAAAGAAAGGGCAGGGCCAGCCTAACAACACTCCCTTTTCCCCCCCAAGGATCTGGATGTGCAATACTAACATCTGACTCTGTGGTTCTCCTTTTTTCTATGTTTCTATCATTTACAAATCACTCTTTTGGCTCACATACTTTTCTTTAGATAAATTCATGCTGGTTCCTAAAAAGTCCAGTAGGCTACATTCCTTTTCTAAGGTAATTGCAACTATACTATGAACATTTATTACCTTTTTTACTAACTCTCAAAGGGAAAATTTATTTCAAAACTTCTTGGGGATGATAACTTCGTTTTTACCTTCTTTTACAGACTTTACTGTTGTAAAAGGGAAGAACAAATCTGACTCCATATTAGATGCCTGTGCTTAGTTCATGCTTGCTCAGTACCTTTTATAAAATAATGCTGCCTATAGCCTGAAATATATAGTATAGCCTGTTCTTAGGGTGCTGGTGTTTAACAGTCTATTCACATACAGATAAAAAGTTGCAGGAGAGAGAATCACAGTTGTTTTGTTGGATGTTTACAGAAACATCTGACCTGACCTACGTGGACAGTGGCAAGAACAAAGGATTCCAGCACCAAGAAGTGTGCAACAAATAACCACACCCCTCCATCAGCTTGCTCTAAGTGCTTTGCTGAAACACTTCAGAGAGCTCACAGTTTTGGCGGGTAGGAGAAAGTCACTTATCTCCTACCAAGTTGTTGTTTAGTTGCTAAGTGTGTCTGATTCCTTGCAAGCACATGGACTGTAGCCCACCAGGCTCCTCTGTTCTCCACTACCTCCCGGGCTTTCCTCAAATTCATGTCCAATGATCTGGTGATACTATGTAACCATCTCATCCTCTGCCAACCCCTTCTCCTGCCTTCTGTCTTTCCCAGCATCAGGGTCTTCTCCAGTGAGTCAGTTCTCTGCATCAGGTGGCCAGAGTATTGGAGCTTCAGCGTCAGTCCCTTCCAATGATGATTCAGGGTTGATTTCCTTCAGGATTGACTGGTTTGATCTCCCTGCTATCAAAGGGACTCTCAAGAGTCTTCTCCAACACAATTCAAAAGTAACAATTCTTCAGTGCTCAACCTTCTTTATTGTTCAACTCTCACATCCATACATGACTACTAGAAAAACCATGGCTTTGGTTATATGGACCTTTGTCAGCAAAGTGAAGTCTCTAGCCTTCTCTCCTACCAAGACCCTGCAAGAAATTTTTCTCTGCTCCAAACTCCAACATTTTGATTTGTTTGGTCTTACTGTGAGCTGGGCACTTTGGAAAAAACACAGATGTAGCATTTAAATTAGATCTGGCCTCTGAATTGCCTCTTACAGTCGATCCTGAAGGAGATCAGCCCTGGGATTTCTTTGGAAGGAATGATGCTGAAGCTGAAACTCCAGTACACTGGCCACCTCATGCGAAGAGTTGACTCATTGGAAAAGACTCTGATGCTGGGAGGGATTGGGGGCAGGAGGACAAGGGGACGACAGAGGATGAGATGACTGGATGGCGTCACCGACTCGATGGACATGAGTCTCAGTGAACTCCAGGAGTTGGTGATGGACAGGGAGGCCTGGCGTGCTGCGATTTATGGAGTTGCAAAGAGTCAGACACGACTGAGTGACTGAACTGAACTGACATTTCCTAGAGTCAATGACTTGCCAGGTGCAATGAATTCCTTCCCAGTTTCAAACCTTTTCTCTTCAGAATCAGTATATATCTTTTAGGGGACCCTTGACTCATCTCACATAGCATCTTTATGGCATGTCACCTGCCATCTCATATGACAGCTTTAATTCATAGTTCAAGGGTCACAGGCAGATAATCAAGAGTTTCCATTTAGCTGAAAGTATGAAATAATTGGGACTAGGAATTTATAAGATGAAATGATATTAAATATCACCAAGTTGTCATTTTAATTATACTTCTATTAAGTAGGAAGCAATACAAGAGAAAATAATAAGGTTTGTATTGTTATTGTCACTACTGGTCCTTATTTTAACAACAGAATCAATCTATATGCATCTTACAGTAAAGAAACCATGTCATGTTTAAGTTCATAAAAAGTAAGTTTAATTCATCAGCAATAACACTTTCAAATACAAAAGAGAAGAATAAACAGAAGTCTATTTTGGAATTATACCCAGTTAAAGCGATCTCAAGGCGCAAATCCAAGGCACTGCCATATGCAAAGAAATGGTACTGCAAATGCTCTTAATTCTATTTTAAAAAGAAAGAAAGGGGGGAAAAAGCCTTTTCTTTCTGCATTAAGAGCTATTGTCAAAGACTAGGAGAACAGTGACTAATACCCAAACCTGTTATCACTACACTCTGTAATTAACAATGAATCAACATATACCCAACTTCTAAACTCCCTTCAGACTTGATAAGAGAAACAAAAGCTCAAGAGAGCTATGCCAAATTACTCTTACTTCCAACATTAAAAATACTACTTCTCTTTAGCAATCATACAGTTATTTTTCATTAACCTAGACCAATTTCCTTCCTTACAAATATTCAGTCTTAGAAATGACTGACTTAGGTAATTGGTACAATACTGTTGCTTTGTGCAAGTTCATCCATGGTTAAGGACAAGGAGAATAATAAAAAGCCAGTGTCTTCTCACTATGAATAACAGTATGGAAGTTCTTTAAAAAAAAATAAAAATAGAGTTACCATATGATCCAACAATCACACTCCTGGGTATATATCTAGAAAAGATGAAAGCTTTAACTCAAAAAGATACATGCTACCCCAATATTCATTGCAACATTATTTACAATAGTTAGAACATGGAAGCAACCCAGATGTCCATCAACAGACAGATGGATAAAGAAGTTGTGGTATATACATACAATGGAATACTGCTGCTGCTGCTGCTGCTGCTACCGCTAAGTTGCTTCAGTCGTGTCCGACTCTGTGCGACCCCATGGACGGCAGCCCACCAGGCTCCCCCATCCCTGGGATTAACCAGGCAAGAACACTGGAGTGGGCTGCTATTTCCTTCTTCAGTGCATGAAAGTGAAAAGTGAAAGTGAAGTCACTCAGTCGGGTCCGACTCTTAGCGATCCCATGGACTGCAGCCCACCAGGCTCCTCCACCCATGGGATTTTCCAGGCAAGAGTACTGGAATGGGGTGCTATTGCCTTCTCCGCAATGGAATACTACCCAGCCATTAAAAGGAATGCATGTGTATAGCAATGTTCATCACAGCACTGTTTATAACACCCAGGACATGGAAGCAACCTAGATGTCCATCAGAAGACGAATGGATAAGAAAACTGTGGTACATATACACAGTGGAATATTATTCAGCCATTAAAAAGAATACATTTGAATCAGTTCTAATGAGGTGGATGAAACTGGAGCCTATTATACAGAGTGAAGTAAGCCAGAAAGAAAAACACCAATACAGTATACTAACACATATATACGGAATTTAGAAAGATGGTAACAATAACCCTATATGCGAGACAGCAAAAGAGACACAGATGTATAGAACAGTCTTTTGGACTCTGTGGGAGAAGGCGAGGGTGGGATGATCTAAGAGAACAGCATTGAAACATGTATATTACCATGTGTGAAACAGATTGCCAGTCCAGGTTCGATGCATGAGACAGGGTGCTCAAGGCTGGTGTACTGGGATGACCCAGAGGGATGGGATGGGGAGGGCGGGGAGGAGGGGTTCAAGATGGGGAACACATGTACACCCATGGCTGATTCATGTCAACGTATGGCAAAAACTATCACAATATTGTAAAGTAATTAGCCTCCAATTAAAATAAATAAATTTAAAAAATAAATTTATTAAAAAGGAATGCCTTTGAGTCAGTTATCCACCTCATTAGAACTGACTCAAAGGCATTCCTTTTTAATGAGGAATTCCTTTCTAATGAGGTAGATGAACCTAGAGCCTATTATACAGAGTGAAGTAAGTCAGCAAGAGAAAGACAAATATTGTATGTTAACACATATATATGGAATCTAGAAAGACAGTACTGATGAACCTATCTGCAAGGCAGCAATGAAGATGCAGACATAGAGAACACACTTGTGGACACAGAAGAGGACAGAGAGGGTGGGAAAAATTGAAAGAGCGGCAATGGAACATATGCATTACCATGTGTAAAATCAGATGGCCAGTGCAAAGACACCCCAGTTGCAAACTGCAGACTTCTGGGTCTTTACACAGTGGAAGGGGCTAGCTCATTCTCTGGGGTGTCTTTATACCCCAGAAGAGCACTAATTCCATTCATGAGGCTTCTACCCTCATGACCTAAGAACTTCTCAAAGGCACTGCCTCCTAATACCATCACATCAGGTATTAGGTTTTGTTCAATCTGTGAATTTTAGGAGGACATAAACATTCAGACAATAGCAGATAATGATTTGGCTTAATACATATAACAGATTCATCTGATGCTGCTAAAAGAAGCTGAAACAGTTGGGGGAATGATTCCTAACCTGTAAATTGTCTTTAAGAAGGAAAACTAAATTCCTTTACCAAAATGTTTATAAGGCCGTGGGACTTCTGTCAATTTTTGCTCTCCACTGAATTCTAAGGTTTAATGCAGTTCAAGTACAAAATAAGTATCTGATAAAAGGAGTAAAAGAATGATACACAGCAGAAAAAACTTTATTAATAACCTATAGATATGATTGTTATCATTGTTCAGTCACTCAGTCATGTCTGACTCTTTGCGACCCCACAGACTGCAGCACACCAGGCTTCCCGGTCCTTCACTGTCTCCCAGAGTTTGGTCAAACTCATGTCCATCGAGTTGATGATGGACAGATAAAAAATCTAAAAAATCTTCTTCTAGGTTCTGAGAGGTATTTTAATAAAGTTAATCATAAAATATACCAGGCTGCAAAGTTCAAAAAGGCATGTATTAATTATATCTACTTCATTACTGCTGCAGCTCTAGAACCTGTAACCAGGTATGACAATTAATAAGTGATTAATCTTTCTGGAATGAATGAATGAATGAAAAGCTCACAAAGACTTCACATAGGAATAAAATTGTAGATAAAAAGAGAAAGGAAATGATTATTACAAAATTCCAAACAGTGACTTGCAAACAGGAATTCAACAACTTTTTTAAAAATATAAATTTATTTATTTTAATTGGAGGCTAATTAGTTTACAATATTGTATTGGTTTTGCCATACATCAACATGAATCCACCACAGGTGTACATGTGTTNGGTGCAATGAATTCCTTCCCAGTTTCAAACCTTTTCTCTTCAGAATCAGTATATATCTTTTAGGGGACCCTTGACTCATCTCACATAGCATCTTTATGGCATGTCACCTGCCATCTCATATGACAGCTTTAATTCATAGTTCAAGGGTCACAGGCAGATAATCAAGAGTTTCCATTTAGCTGAAAGTATGAAATAATTGGGACTAGGAATTTATAAGATGAAATGATATTAAATATCACCAAGTTGTCATTTTAATTATACTTCTATTAAGTAGGAAGCAATACAAGAGAAAATAATAAGGTTTGTATTGTTATTGTCACTACTGGTCCTTATTTTAACAACAGAATCAATCTATATGCATCTTACAGTAAAGAAACCATGTCATGTTTAAGTTCATAAAAAGTAAGTTTAATTCATCAGCAATAACACTTTCAAATACAAAAGAGAAGAATAAACAGAAGTCTATTTTGGAATTATACCCAGTTAAAGCGATCTCAAGGCGCAAATCCAAGGCACTGCCATATGCAAAGAAATGGTACTGCAAATGCTCTTAATTCTATTTTAAAAAGAAAGAAAGGGGGGAAAAAGCCTTTTCTTTCTGCATTAAGAGCTATTGTCAAAGACTAGGAGAACAGTGACTAATACCCAAACCTGTTATCACTACACTCTGTAATTAACAATGAATCAACATATACCCAACTTCTAAACTCCCTTCAGACTTGATAAGAGAAACAAAAGCTCAAGAGAGCTATGCCAAATTACTCTTACTTCCAACATTAAAAATACTACTTCTCTTTAGCAATCATACAGTTATTTTTCATTAACCTAGACCAATTTCCTTCCTTACAAATATTCAGTCTTAGAAATGACTGACTTAGGTAATTGGTACAATACTGTTGCTTTGTGCAAGTTCATCCATGGTTAAGGACAAGGAGAATAATAAAAAGCCAGTGTCTTCTCACTATGAATAACAGTATGGAAGTTCTTTAAAAAAAAATAAAAATAGAGTTACCATATGATCCAACAATCACACTCCTGGGTATATATCTAGAAAAGATGAAAGCTTTAACTCAAAAAGATACATGCTACCCCAATATTCATTGCAACATTATTTACAATAGTTAGAACATGGAAGCAACCCAGATGTCCATCAACAGACAGATGGATAAAGAAGTTGTGGTATATACATACAATGGAATACTGCTGCTGCTGCTGCTGCTGCTACCGCTAAGTTGCTTCAGTCGTGTCCGACTCTGTGCGACCCCATGGACGGCAGCCCACCAGGCTCCCCCATCCCTGGGATTAACCAGGCAAGAACACTGGAGTGGGCTGCTATTTCCTTCTTCAGTGCATGAAAGTGAAAAGTGAAAGTGAAGTCACTCAGTCGGGTCCGACTCTTAGCGATCCCATGGACTGCAGCCCACCAGGCTCCTCCACCCATGGGATTTTCCAGGCAAGAGTACTGGAATGGGGTGCTATTGCCTTCTCCGCAATGGAATACTACCCAGCCATTAAAAGGAATGCATGTGTATAGCAATGTTCATCACAGCACTGTTTATAACACCCAGGACATGGAAGCAACCTAGATGTCCATCAGAAGACGAATGGATAAGAAAACTGTGGTACATATACACAGTGGAATATTATTCAGCCATTAAAAAGAATACATTTGAATCAGTTCTAATGAGGTGGATGAAACTGGAGCCTATTATACAGAGTGAAGTAAGCCAGAAAGAAAAACACCAATACAGTATACTAACACATATATACGGAATTTAGAAAGATGGTAACAATAACCCTATATGCGAGACAGCAAAAGAGACACAGATGTATAGAACAGTCTTTTGGACTCTGTGGGAGAAGGCGAGGGTGGGATGATCTAAGAGAACAGCATTGAAACATGTATATTACCATGTGTGAAACAGATTGCCAGTCCAGGTTCGATGCATGAGACAGGGTGCTCAAGGCTGGTGTACTGGGATGACCCAGAGGGATGGGATGGGGAGGGCGGGGAGGAGGGGTTCAAGATGGGGAACACATGTACACCCATGGCTGATTCATGTCAACGTATGGCAAAAACTATCACAATATTGTAAAGTAATTAGCCTCCAATTAAAATAAATAAATTTAAAAAATAAATTTATTAAAAAGGAATGCCTTTGAGTCAGTTATCCACCTCATTAGAACTGACTCAAAGGCATTCCTTTTTAATGAGGAATTCCTTTCTAATGAGGTAGATGAACCTAGAGCCTATTATACAGAGTGAAGTAAGTCAGCAAGAGAAAGACAAATATTGTATGTTAACACATATATATGGAATCTAGAAAGACAGTACTGATGAACCTATCTGCAAGGCAGCAATGAAGATGCAGACATAGAGAACACACTTGTGGACACAGAAGAGGACAGAGAGGGTGGGAAAAATTGAAAGAGCGGCAATGGAACATATGCATTACCATGTGTAAAATCAGATGGCCAGTGCAAAGACACCCCAGTTGCAAACTGCAGACTTCTGGGTCTTTACACAGTGGAAGGGGCTAGCTCATTCTCTGGGGTGTCTTTATACCCCAGAAGAGCACTAATTCCATTCATGAGGCTTCTACCCTCATGACCTAAGAACTTCTCAAAGGCACTGCCTCCTAATACCATCACATCAGGTATTAGGTTTTGTTCAATCTGTGAATTTTAGGAGGACATAAACATTCAGACAATAGCAGATAATGATTTGGCTTAATACATATAACAGATTCATCTGATGCTGCTAAAAGAAGCTGAAACAGTTGGGGGAATGATTCCTAACCTGTAAATTGTCTTTAAGAAGGAAAACTAAATTCCTTTACCAAAATGTTTATAAGGCCGTGGGACTTCTGTCAATTTTTGCTCTCCACTGAATTCTAAGGTTTAATGCAGTTCAAGTACAAAATAAGTATCTGATAAAAGGAGTAAAAGAATGATACACAGCAGAAAAAACTTTATTAATAACCTATAGATATGATTGTTATCATTGTTCAGTCACTCAGTCATGTCTGACTCTTTGCGACCCCACAGACTGCAGCACACCAGGCTTCCCGGTCCTTCACTGTCTCCCAGAGTTTGGTCAAACTCATGTCCATCGAGTTGATGATGGACAGATAAAAAATCTAAAAAATCTTCTTCTAGGTTCTGAGAGGTATTTTAATAAAGTTAATCATAAAATATACCAGGCTGCAAAGTTCAAAAAGGCATGTATTAATTATATCTACTTCATTACTGCTGCAGCTCTAGAACCTGTAACCAGGTATGACAATTAATAAGTGATTAATCTTTCTGGAATGAATGAATGAATGAAAAGCTCACAAAGACTTCACATAGGAATAAAATTGTAGATAAAAAGAGAAAGGAAATGATTATTACAAAATTCCAAACAGTGACTTGCAAACAGGAATTCAACAACTTTTTTAAAAATATAAATTTATTTATTTTAATTGGAGGCTAATTAGTTTACAATATTGTATTGGTTTTGCCATACATCAACATGAATCCACCACAGGTGTACATGTGTTGCCCATCTTGAACCCCCCTCCCACCTCCCTCCCCATACCATCCCTCTGGGTCATCCCAGTGCACCAGCCCCAAGCATCCTGTATCATGCATCAAACCTGGACTGGCAATTCGTTTCATATATGATATTATACATGTTTCAATGACGTTCTCCCAAATCATCCCACCCTCTCCCTCTCCCACAGAGTCCAAAAGACTGTTCTATACATCTGTGTCTCTTTTGCTGTCTCACAATTCTTAATGAGAGATTAACATCTAAATAAACTGACTAACCTATAAACAGGACTAATGCATAGATGGCATTATGACACTGCCCAATTTTTCTAGGTCAGAACACTTCTTCCTATTAGCTCCTACTTTCTTGCAATCTTATTTTTCAAACGTACTTCCTCTTCCTGAGCATCCTTCCTAAAGTGATCCTCAGAAGTGGAGAAATTGGTTGATCTCTCTTAACATTCAAGACCCACAGTACTCACAATCTTTACTACTCATCAGGGAGTAGCAATCGGCTTCACTGGTCTTTATCACCTCATTTATTTATCTTCCCTTCTCCAAAGTCTAAAAGTACTTGGAGGTCTGGGGCCATATTTTATACTTTAAGTGCCTTCGCCACACTCCATCCTATTCCCTTCCCCCAACTGCAAAATGCAGACCTTGGAGGTGTAGGAGTGCAACAAATGATGGCTGATGACAAATTTTTTTGCTGCAGACCTGATGGTTTCTTTCCTGCTGTTGCTTCAGTCATAGATGGCTTAGCCATCCTATTTGCTTCATGGAGTCCTAAAAATATGCCTTCACATCTTCTAACTGCAGACCTCATGCTTTGACTCTTTGGTAGTTGCTTTGGTAACCTGGCCTCCACCCCTTCAGCCATGTGAATGATGAACAGCACCTCAGTGCACCACTGACACTGCAGCACCTCACTGCTGAAGACTGTGCCTCATTAAACATTAAATAAGCTTTCTAAGTGACACTGATTAAATTGCTAAAAAAATTCATATCTCAATTTGTTTATAGAGACAAAAACTAACAGCTCACTCCTCTGCCAGACAATTATTGCTTAGTTTCTTTATTACAAATGTCAGAGTTATTTAAATCAGCTGATTTTTCCAAATGAATTTAATCACCTGAAGAAACATATTTCTCCTACTGAGAGTATTTTTTTAAAGTGACAGCCACAGTTATGTACATCAATACAAAACACTATATAAAAAATAAAAACTGATGAGAATCCAAACCCTTTTTGCTATTTCAGGAATACAGACTTACTTATGTCCTATAGAATGTTTGACCTTTCACAACACATCTAATACCAAAATTCAATTTAAGAAAATAATGCTTCATATGTTTAATAAAATGTCGAAACTCTGATGCATTCTCATCTGTATTCTCTATTTATGCTACAAAATAATAATTATAGTAGATAACACTGATCACTGAAAGTGCTCCAAGCACTGTGCCAAGTGCTCTTTACTTACATGTTATGTAATTAAACCCTCATATAAGGTCACACAAGGCCTCAGACAAAGTCTCTGAACTCTGACACAAGGTCACATTTTCTCCTCAGGTAATCTTGGGCCCATCCATGGCTCTAAACATTGGTTGATGACTACACAACCTCATTCTCCAATTATATTCTCCCCTTGGAAATCCACAACCACATTCCCATTTGGGTGGGCAGATTTACTCCTGGATATCCAGAAATAAACTCATCTTCTATTTCTCCACTTTCTTCCTCATTTTCATACATATACAGACTTGCTCCTCAAAATCTGCCCCCATCTTATGTTTTATACCTTAGATAACACAACTATTGCCCACTGGATTACTCGAGTAAGAGAAAGGTTTGGAATCTTAGTCGCACAATAGCTATTTGAAATGCTTCCTCTCTATCTCAATGCTTCCTTTACTGAAAATCTACTGCTACTGCTAGTCACTTCAGTCATGTCCGACTCTGTGTGACCCCATAGACGGCAGCCCACCAGGCTCCCCCGTCCCTGGGATTCTCCAGGCAAGAACACTGGAGTGGGTTGCCATTTCCTTCTCCAATGCATGAAAGTGAAAAGTGAAAGGGAAGTCACTCAGTCGTGTCTGACTCTTAGCGACCTCATGGACTGCAGCCTACCAGGCTCCTCCATCCATGGGATTTTCCAGGCAAGAGTACTGGAGTGGGGTGCCACTGCCTTCTCCATTACTGAAAAACTGAGGATATAAATAATACCTATCCCATAAGATAACTGTGAGGAAAAACCAAATATGCTAAATTTTTGTAACAGTGTCCAATATATAGTAACTGCCTGATAAATTTACACGTGAAATAGTGTATTGCAATTTTCTATGATTTTTCCTTTGCCTTTAACAACCACATATGGTTAGTCACTGGATCTCACTAACTCTATTTCTAAAAGCTTTCTTGCATGCATCTCCTGCATTCTCCGCCTTTCTCCTGGCTCAAGCTCTCACTGTTTCTCCTTCTCACTGATTCCTCAGCCTTGCCACTTCATTCCACTCCACCATCAAGGCTGCAAAAGCAGATGTAATTATATCCTTCCATTGGTTAAAAAAAACATTGTGGCTCCTCACAGCCTTAAACAATAAAAAGCAACTTCATAACCTGGGACTAGTAGCCTTTTCTAGTCATGTATTATAGACTACCACCAAGACCCTGTGGCTGAGGCAGCACAAATCAAAACCTACAGGGCGTGGTCAACAATACCAAGGATTTGGGTGTTTTTTCTGAAAGTTATGGGAAGCCATTAAAAGATCTTAAGCACAGCAATGGCATGATCACATCAATTTTAAAAGGTCATTTCAGCTATAGTTTGAAGGACAGACTACAGAAGCCTAAAATAGAGGAGTAGTTTCTACTACAGTTGTATCGCAGAGAGATATGTGGATCAGGATGGAAGCAATGGAGGTGGAGAGATTAAAGAAATATTTAATAATAAAGGGTAGAGAATGAGGTGATGAGTTCATATGGATTTGTCATGTGCATGAATAAGCTGGTAAGCACTGGGAAAAGATCAAGCTGGAAGAGCAAAGGAGGCTGGGAGAGTCTTATTTTGGAAGTAAGGGTCAGGTTTGAGATGCCTTGAAACAATCCAAGGGAGACAAGTAGGAAGATTTCCATTTCCAGTTATTCAAGACCAAATTATTTAAATCTTCTTGCTAAAAATATCTAAAAAGTACTACATAAAATATTTCAAAAATCCAGTTTCTTAAAAGCATCAGAGAGCCAACAATATGGTAAGGAATTATTAAGCCAAATTCTGAAAGGAATAAAAAACCCAGAGAAAGAAACTAAATGACCTAAACTGCTTTTTCTCCTAAGAGTAAGGCTAATCTAGACAAAATCACTGTCTGATGGCCTCCTGGGGCTACAGGGACAGATATGAGAGCTCACCCAAGTGGAGAATCTAATCAGAGACACTCCCACATTAAGCTAGTACCACAAAGGGCTATACTCCAGATACAGGAAAACTACAAGTGAATCATATTACCCCATTGGTCTGAGGAGATGATCTAGTGCTAAAGAGATGGACTAGGTTGTAATCACCACTACGGTTCCTATCTGCAAATTTGATGTTCAGTGTGCACCACTGATACCATCTAGAAAACCTCAATTTTAGTCTTGTTGAAAATGATTCCATACTAGTATCCCTAGAGATAGCAGATATAAATGCACATTTTCTCCATAGGAAGGCTCTTTTGTACTAGGCCTTAAAATATCTCCACAAATGAAATTTCAAAACAATAAACAAGCATCTGAATTGTAAGACAGATTATAAGACCTCTGCTTTATTATATTTAAAGGTGGCAGGTAGGCAGTGGGATATACTGGTCTGAATGTCAGAGAGAAGTCAAGGCCAGAGATACAGTTCAATTGATACATACTGAAGCTGTGGTCTGCCCTAGGAAGAATAAAGAGAAGAAAAGGGAGTATGGGACTGAGCCTTGAGGGAACTCCAGTATTTAAAACCAATCCAGAATCACTCTGGACGGAGAACCAATCCCAAACTCCCAATCTTTTTGAGACCTGAACACTGTTTATTTTACTGGGTTCCTGTGTAATAAACTTCCATTATTTAAAGTAATAACTGAGAGAATGACAGACAGAAAATCTAAACAGAATGGTTAGCTTCTTTTTTCCCTTCAGGATTATGCCATACAAAATCATCTATAATGGTATCTTCTGAGTGGCCATGCATTTTTTCACATTCTTATGTCATGCTCCTTCTGTGGAAAACTACTCTTGTTTTCTCCACTAGTCAGAATTCTATCTACGAGAAAGCTCACGGTTCTGCTCCTTTTGGTATTCTTCTTTATCACCTCCAGACACAGTTAAGTGCCCCCTCCAACCTCTCTCTTCTTTCCCTGTCTCTTTTCCACATCTTTTTTAAACAGCAGGCATCACATAGCACTATTAGCTGCATCCGGGTCTATCTAGTAAGAATGTGGGCTTCCCAAGGGCAAGGACTATGTATATTATAACTGCAAACAGTAGGTGCAATTAAAATGTATAGCAAGCTTACCCACTGTAAATAGTAACACATGACACTAACATCAGTTTCACTTGTAAAAGTTGGTTTTAATTTTTATTCACATTTTTCTTTAAATTATCATTTTCCTTGTATCCTTACTGAATAAAATATGATCACATGAACACACAGGTTAAATTACATATTCATATCAAAGATGTGCATGGTTTTATTGTTTTCCAACTGAATATATCTCTGATTCTATTATTTGGCGGCTACACGTAAATATAAAAAAAACCTCAACTTATAAATAAAAATGTCCAACAAAAAATATATGGATAAACTGTCAGTAAATATCATTACTTTGATGGTCAAGAATATGAAAACAATAGCACAGAATATCTCACCTAAATATAAAATTCTAGTTAACAAAAACCTGTGAAAAAATTCATTGTTCTTTTCTAGGTTCTACATATGAGAGTTACAAGGAAATGCAAAGGACTCAGAACTGCCAAAACAATTTTGGAAAATAAAACAGTTAAAGGACTCAAACTTCTCAATTACAAAATTTACTGTAAAATTATAATAATCAAGACAATGTGGTATTCTCATAAAGATAGGAATATAGACAAAGGAATAGGATTAAGAGTTCAAAAGTTTCCCTTGAATGGAGGAAATAATATTCTTTTATTTTTGCTTCACTGGTAAATTTTAATGAATATTAAAGGAAAATTAATGTAATTCCACGTGAATACTTCCAGGAAAAAATAATATAAATTCTACAAGAATTCTTCCAGAAAGAGGAATACTTTTCCACTCATTCTATAAGACCCATATCATCCTGATCCCAAAGCAGACATTACAGAAAGACAGTAATCCTTCTGAGTATAAAACATTCACAAAATTCTTTTCAACAAGTGATACTGGAACAACTGCATATCTGCAAACAAAAGATTAATTTAGACTTCTGTCATACACAAAATTTATTAAAAATGGATTACAGGTCTCAACATAAGGCTTAAAATTATAACTCTAAGGAGAAAACACAGACTGATCTTTGGTTAGGTAAAGATTTCTTATGTATTGACATCAAAAACACAAGCCATTAAAAAAAAGGATAAACTGGACATCAAAATTAAAAGATAACTACAATGACTTAATACAAAATAAATATTTTTCTTAAAAAACTCTACTTCAAAAGACATATTAAGAAAATGGGAGTGAGGAAGTGGAGACTGACTGCAAATGGATATGGTACAGAGAGAAGAGGAATCTAAAGGGAAAAAAATTAGAAGCTATCAATAGGCACATGAAAAGATGCTCAACATCACTAGTTATTAGAGAAATGCAGATCAAAACTACAATCAGGTATCACCTCACACCGGTCTGAATGGCCATCACTAAAAAATTCTACAAACAGTTTGAGAGGATATGGAGAAAAGGGAACCCTCCTACATTGTTGGTTAAAATGTAAGTAGGTACAGCCACTATGGAAAACAGTATGGAGGTTCCTCAAAAAGCCAAAAAACAGGGTTGCCATATGCCCCAGCAATTCCACTCCTGGGCATATAGTCTGGGCAAAACTACAACTCAAAAAGATTCATGCACTCCTATGTTCACAGCAGCACTATTCACAATAGTCAAGACAAGAAAACAATGTAAATGTCTTTCACAGATAAATGAATAAAGAAGATGTGGTACATATACATAATGAAATACTACAGAGCCACAGAAAAGAACAAAGCAATGCCACTGGCAGCAATATGGATGCAACTAGAGATTATCATACTAAGTGAAGTATGTCAGAAGGAAAGAGACACATACAATATATTACTTAGACGTGGAATCTAAAATATGACACAAACGAACCTACCTATGAAGCTGAAACAAACTCACAGTCATAGAGAACAGACTTGCAGCTGTCAAGGGGAGGTAGGCGGGACGGACTGGGCATCTGGGGTTGGCAGATACAAACTATTATATATAGAATGGACAGACAACAAGGCCCTAGTGGAGAGCACAGGAAACTGTATTCAATGTCCTGGGATAAACCATAACGGGAAAGAATATTAAAAAGAATGTATAGGTGCGTGTGTGTGTGTGTAACATTACTATACAGCAGAAATTAACACAATATGTAAATCAATAGACTTAAATTTTTAAAAATAAATAAAAATTAGAGGCCATAAAACCAAAATAAAAATAAAAAACACCATTAACCTGAAAATTATCTTTCAAACAGACTAAAAGAGAATAAAGGGAGGAAATTATGGACTGGATAATTTGACTAGGTAATTTAGCAATTTAGAAACCCTTCCTTCTAAATGAACCAAGGCAATGAACAACTGAAAAACAGAATTACCCTAACACACTGCTCAGTTTTATGTTTTAATATAAATACTTAAAATTTAATAAAGACACAGAGAATAATACAATCTGTCAAATATCAGAAAGTTTCTGGATGGAAACCTGAAAGGATCCATCTGGTATATTCTGGTATTCTGGCTGGTATTCAACATATAAACATTCCTTAAAATACCTGAGAGCCACAGATTTAGTAAAAAGAAATGATATTTGTCTAAAAAAAAAAATCCTTCCCTGAAATACATAAAATAACTTTTTCATTTAAAAAGCTTTATAATTAATGGTTAACAAGTACTCAAATCTGTTCAATTTAATCGAGTCTAAATCTCTTAGAATGGAAAACCTAGAGTCAAAGCAAGACATGTAAATTCTAGTCCTGTTTTGTCTCCTCAGCTAGACAAACTCTATCTTCCTCAGCTTGGTTATGATATTCTAATTCTCTAATCCTCAGCTTCTTAACCTACAAAACAAAGGGAGGGGAGAAAAGCAATCTCTCCTGTAACGGAGATAAAATAGAAAAATGGATGCCAAGTACTGGAGCTGCAATATTCCAACTGAGCATGTGGTGGTATAATCATCACCAAAATTCAACCTGTATTTCAACAATTAAATACTAGAATGCTTATTTTTATTCAATCTCATCTCATAAATAGCCAAAATGAACTAAGCTCAACTCTGTCTCACAAGATAAAAGATCCTACTATTCAGGGAGTTATGCTAAAGATATAGGGAATAGAGATTTGACAATTTGTGGTTCTTAAATATCTGTGCTCACCAATACAATCTTCTAACATCTAGTCCATGGATAGTAAAGTTTCTTATTTTTTTTAAATTGGAGTTACTCTCCAATCATGGATGTTTTCCTATTCTCAAATATTTCCCCAAAATACCTTCTATATAAGGCAATTTGAGGTTCAGATAGATTTAATATCACCAGTATGCTGCAAAGTCCGTTAACAAATTCTGAAATACAAATGGAACAATGGATGATGAATTAACCAGCTTAAAAAAAAAAGTGATGCATAGGAAATAAGAAACAGTTGTCTTGAGTAAAAAGTTAGGATCACAGTCAAGGCAGGTTCTGCTGTGGGTAAAGGGAAAGTCCCGGGAATGACTAAATATTGATTTGAAATAATAATTTGCAATACAAGTGCCATCATCCACAGAGGCATGGAGAAACTAGCAGTACACACACAACAGAGTCATTACTTAGAGTGGGTGGTAAGGATAATAGCAACTGCTACCGCTGACTGCCAATCACTGTATTGGGTACTTTATATAAACAATGTAATCTGTATAGCAAAACCATCCAAAAGGTTTTGTTTTCATTATTCTGTAGGTGGAGAGACTGAGAGTCAGAGAAATTATAAATCCACATCAAGGTCACAGAGCATGTGAGTGGCCTAAACAGGATTTAAACCCAGGCATATTTAACTATGAGAACTATGTTCTTTCCAACAATGTTATACACGTGAAGCTCAGATTCTATACATTCATGAGATTTGGGATATCCCAGGTAAACTTAAGAAAAGGAAAAAATATTACCAATAAAAATACTAAGCCATACAAGAAAAGAACTGTGCTTGTCTGACACAAAAACACAAAACAAAGCCAAGACTATAACATCAGTCAGAAAGCTGATAAAGACTGAATGTGAAGCATGAACCCCAAGGACTCAAGGAGAGGGGAGCAGCCCCTGCAGATACTGACACTCTTGATAAGCACAACTTTTGACAACTGTTGCCTCCACTGTGCACCATGGGAAGTTACAATGGCGAGATACTTTTCCTTCTGCTGCTGCCACCCAGTCACTCTGGGGCCACAATCACTCCAACACAGACTCAATCATACCCTCACCTTGGAGATGTCAGTGGCCAATTTCAAACGCTGAATTACAATTAAAGATAGCCAAGTGCCACTTTTGAACATTTGTGTCCAATTTTATTCAAGAAAAAGTGGGGAAGATCGTTCCTAAGTTGTGCTTGTCCTTCGCCAATTAATAAAAACCACTAAAATGATCACATCAGATAAAAACTATTTAAAATCAACCCACTGCCGTGTTTACCTGGATGCTATGATTAGCAAACAGCAGCAAGGAGAACAGCTCAGTTCTACCAGATGAATTCCCTTCCATCCATCCTCTAGAACCCATCTTAATGTGAAGCTGTATTTGGAGTCTTCCAGAATTCTCCCTATGCCACACAGCTCTTTTCCTGTAAGAAATTACCTCTTCCAGCTTCAAAATCTCGAAGTACATCATACCTTGGTTAACCTTAAATCAGCCACCAGCTTGGCATGACTTCTGGCATTGGTCTCAGATATGACAGAGGGCACATGTACTCTGTACAGCTGAAGACTCCACCATTAACAGCCAAGTGACTGTAAGTCAGGCATCTTTCTTCTCTGAAAGTCAGTTTTTGTGTGTGTATGTTAATATAGGGTATTGTTAATACGACCTGAGAGGAGGAGGTATTAAATTTTATACACACACACACACACACACACACACACACAGCTTTTTAAAGTCTCTCTTAATTCAAGACCTAGTGAAAATATCTTGAAGTCAGATCCACCTATTGTCACAGCACAGTCTAACATTAATAGATTAAACAGCTATCTCTTATAATTTTATTATCATTTACCAGGGAAATCAAGCCAATAGCAGACATGTTTAAACAGTGACTACATGTAACCAATTACTTAGCAGGAAATGTCATCACTAAATAAGCCAGTAAACCCTTCCTCAAGCTTAACAGGAAGGTATGAGTTTCATACATATACATGTCAAGTGCCACTGGCAGCCATAATATGTTGTATGGTACTATTTATTCTATTAGATCTACTTAACCAACATACTTGGACTGGTAGTTCAATAATTATCCATAAGAAAATAAGCAAACCTAAATTACATTTCTTATACTCTCTATAAATTTTCCAAATATTCATCAAATAAAACTGTTTTTAAATATTTAAATCCTTCTTAAGGAAAATGAATGATTTCATAAGATGGACACAAAAGTGAGAATGACTGCTTAAAAGCCCATTCAAAAATTTAGTTTCATTCATTTGAAGGCAATATTTGAAAATGATTTTAACCTAAACTCAACCTGCTAATCTATAAATAAAAAGATAGCAATATTTACTATTGGATGGCATCACTGACTCAATGGACATGAGTTTGAGGAACCTCTGGGAGATGGTGAAGGACAGGGAAGCCTGGTATGCTGCAGTCCACGGGGTCGCAAGGAGTCAGACATGACTGAGTGACTGAACAGCAACAACAACAACAAACATTTGCTTACAAGGAGCCAGGCAGAAGTGTGGTTTGAGGCTCGCTGATCACAAGAGGGGTCATTTTTCATGATATAGGTCACAAGGATTAAACGTTATCCAGGACTAGAATCTAGCTGTTTTATTAGAATGCAAAAAGCATTTTCATCAGAACACAAAAATGCATTATTTGAAAGAACATTTTGGCCTTTATGTTATACGACAAGTCATAAATTCAAAATTCTATTTCCACCTCCACAAATAACCACAGACAAGCAATTTAACTTCTCTACATGTCAGCTCCCTTGCCATTAAAACAGAAATTAACCAGCTCTCTTAGGAGTAATGTGAGAATTGATTAATTCCTTTATAACAAACTCAGCTTCCTTAAGAAATGCACAACAGAAAAGTATGCTAAATGATAATCTGTATCTATCCACATTTAATATTATAGAATCTTTCTTTCACATGCTGCAGTGATTTGATTTTTGAAGCAACCTAAACAAATAATTGAGCTTTCCTGGTGGCTCAGTGGTAAAGAATCTGCCTGCAATGCAGGAGATTCGGGTTCAATCCCTGGGTCAGGAAGATACCCTGCGGAAGGAAATGGTAATCTACTCCAGTATTCTTGCCTGGAAAATCCCATTGACAGAAGAGCCTGGTGGGTTACAGTCCATGGGTCACAACGAGTCAGACAGGACTTAGCAACTAAACAACAACAGCCACAAATATTTGGAGCTCTTTTTCCTGCCTAATCAACTGAAACCCATCAAAACACATATATGCAATCTGCAAGAAAAGAAAATATGTGAAACAAAAAACTAAGCTAAAACCACAGTAGATAATCTTCATGCCTAAAATATATTTGGTTAGACAAACACTCTCTTGAGTTTACATTTACCTTCTCTTTTGCTCAGATGGTAAAGAATCCGCATGCACTGTAGGAGACCCAGGTTCGAGCCCCGGGTCAGTAAGATCCCCTGGAAAAGGAAATGGCCACCCACTCCAGTATTTTTGCCTAGAAAATCTCATGGACAGAGGAGCCTGGCAGGCTACAGTCCATGGGGTCACAGAGTCAGACATGACTGAGCCACTAACATTTTCATTTTTTTATACTTTATTTAAAATATACACTGAAGGACAGGAGGCATATTATAGATTTTGGTATACTTTAGCCAGGGCCAAAAGTACATGGGTTCTGATAAAAGATGGCAACATGGGAAGATCCTGAACGCATTTCCATGGGACACATCAAATCTGCACTACACATGGAACAATTCTCCAAAAGAAGCCCAGAAATTAGTTGAGAGATCCATACACATCAAGTGAATGAGAAAAAGTCCAGGTTAAAATGGGTAAGAAAGGCCAAGACACAAACCCCACCTCTAGCACAATGACATAAAACTGAGAAGAAACTCACAACTCTTAACACCTCCTTGAGGAATAAAAGATTTGGACCACACATCTGGCACTTCACCTTCTAAGACTTCTACCTGAGAAATGGACCCCCAAAATACCTAGCTCTGAAAGCCAACAGGGCTTGTGTCACAAGACCCACCAGACTATAGCAAACAAAGAAATAGTTCTTAGTGGGCTTGCAAGAATTTACTGTGGCCATTCCCTTCCCCACTCCCACAGGGCTCAGTACAAGATGGTATGAACAGAAATGCCCATCTCCAAGCCTTTCCCTAAGAGGCCCTTTTACATAGCTTAAAAGCTGTAGCCCAAGAGTCCGACTGCTAATTTAGCACACATCTAGGGGCTAAAATGGCAACCCACTCCAGTATTCTTCCCTGGAGAACCCTATGGACAGGGGAACCTGGCAGGCTAGAGTCCATGAGGTCACAAGAGTCGACATGACGGAGCACCCAAGCACATGGGGCCTAACTGTAACCCTCCCCAAGGACAGAGACCTAAGACCTGATAACAAGAGTAACACAGAAGGTAAAAAAACAAGATTTGAGTCCAAGTTCAAAGCTCTTTTCCTAGAATTTAACATACATTTGCTCGTGCTATGACAAAATTAGCAAATTAGGAAAGGTCAGTTTTCATTCCAACCCCAAAGAAAGGCAATGCCAAAGCATGTTCAAACTACCAAACAAGTGCACTCATTTCACACACTAGCAAATTAATGCTCAAAATTCTCCAAGTCAGGCTTCAACAGTACATGAAATGTGAACTTCCAGATGTTCAAGCTGGATTTAGAAAAGGCAGAGGAACCAGAGATCAAATTTTCAACATCCACTGGATCACTGAGAAAGCAAGAGTTCCAGAAAGACATCTACTTCTGCTTTATTGACTACACCAAAGCCTTTGACTGTGTGGATCATAACAAACTGTGGAAAATTCTTCAAGAGACAGGAGTACCAGATCACCTTACCTGCCTGTTGAGAAATCTGTATGCAGGTCAAGAAGCAACAGTTAGAAATGGACATGGAACAACAGACTGGTTTCAAATCAGGAAAGTACGTCAAGGCTGTATATTGTTACCTTGCTTATTTAACTTATATGCTTGCCCCCTCAAAAAAAAGGGGGGGCTCAAAGAAATATTTGACTTCCCTGGTGGCTCGGATGGTAAAGCATCTGCCTACAATGCGAGAGACCTAAATTTGATCCCTGGGTTGGGAAGATTACCTGGATAAGGAAATGGCAACCCACTCCAGTACTCTTGCTTAGAAAATCCCACAGATGGAGAAGTCTGGTGCAGGCTACTGTCCATGGCGTCGCAAAGAGTCGGACACAGCTGAGTGACTTCACTTTCTATATCTTGTGAAATGTCGGGCTGGATGAATTTCCCTTTATACTGGAAAAGGTCAGGTTTTATTCCAATCCCAAAGAAAGGCAATGCCAAAGAATGCTCAAACTACCGCACAATTGCACTCATCTCACACGCTAGTAAAGTAATGCTCAAAATTCTCCAAGCCAGGCTTCAGCAATATGTGAACCGTGAACTTCCAGATGTTCAAGCTGGTTTTAGAAAAGGCAGAGGAACCAGAGATCAAATTGCCAACATCCACTGGATCATGGAAAAAGCAAGAGAGTTCCAGAAAAACATCTACTTCTGCTTTATTGACTATGCCAAAGCCTTTGACTGCGTGGATCACAATAAACTGTGCAAAATTCTGAGAGAGATGGGAATACCAGACCACCTGACATGCCTCTTGAGAAACCTATATGCAGGTCAGGAAGCAACAGTTAGAACTGGACATGGAACAACAGACTGGTTCCAGATAGGAAAAGGAGTATGTCAAGGCTGTATATTGTCACTCTGCTTATTTACCTTATATGCAGACTACATCATGAGAAATGCTGGACTGGAAGAAGCACAAGCTGGAATCAAGACTGCCGGGAGAAATACCAATAACCTCAGATATGCAGATGACACCACCCTTATGGCAGAAAGTGAAGAGGAACTAAAAAGCCTCTTGATGAAAGTGAAAGNCACTGGATCATGGAAAAAGCAAGAGAGTTCCAGAAAAATATCTATTTCTGTTTTATTGACTATGCCAAAACCTTTGACTGTGTGGATCACAATAAACTGTGGACAACTCTGAAAGAGATGGGAATACCAGACCAGCTGACCTGCCTCTTGAGAAACCTATATGCAGGTGAGGAAGTAACAGTTAGAACATCCACTGTAGCTCTTCGTAATTCAGTTACTGCCTGCGAAATAACATTTTGATCAGATAGGTTTCTCTGATGTGTTCTTTCTAACTGAGTTAATTGTTTAACTTCTCGATTCCTTGCTGTTAATGTTGCTTTGAGATCATCTCACTTCATTTTTACAGTGGTTCCATAAGCTTTCAAAGATTCAATTACTTCGGCTTCAAGTCTTTCAACCTCAGCTTGTCAATAATCCTGACGTTTGGCAAAGTCGTCAGCAAAGTTTTTCGGGCCCTGCTTTAAATGGAGGGTCTCAGTAGAGGCATATACGTTGATTTCATTCACAAGGAGGTCCACTTTGTCTCGCAGTCTGGCAGTTTTCTGCACATAAGCAGCGAAGATTTGGCACAGCTCTCCAAAATGTTTCTCCACATTTGTGACAGTATCTTGCAGTTGTCTGGGTTGAGCGTCCTGGTTTTCCAAGCTGCATCTCAACATGCCGCCTCGCTCATGACTAGAGACCCCGAGCTGAGCCCAATGACAGAGTCTGGGCACCCGGAAGTGTGCCGAGGCACCCATATTTTTAATTTGCAAGAGTTCTTTTTTGTTTGAGTGTTTCTTTTCATAGTGTCAGTTCTTGTTTCATTAATTTGATGGCTACTTATTTCTCTGAGGATATTAGNATGCCGCCTCGCTCATGACTAGAGACCCCGAGCTGAGCCCAATGACAGAGTCTGGGCACCCGGAAGTGTGCCGAGGCACCCATATTTTTAATTTGCAAGAGTTCTTTTTTGTTTGAGTGTTTCTTTTCATAGTGTCAGTTCTTGTTTCATTAATTTGATGGCTACTTATTTCTCTGAGGATATTAGTGATACATTTTAAATTTAATTTCTCTTTTTATTGTAAGAAAAGTCTAAATTTTCAAAAAAAAAAAAAAGACAAGAATGGGTTGTTTTGTTTTGCTTTTTGGTTATGTCATGCAGCACGTGGAATCTTAGTTCCCCTACCAGGAATCAAACCCATGATCCCTAAGTGGAAGCAAGGAGTCCTAATAACTAGACCACCAGGGAAATCCCCTCAAGAATAGTTTAAAGAACAATTTTCTTAAATCATTTGAGAGTAAATTGCCAACATGGATAAACTGCCAATGATGGATGTCATGCCCATCATTCCCCGTACTTGAGTATTTCCTGAAACAAGATCTACCTAACAATATCATTAGAATCAACACATTAATACTGATACATGACTGCCGTCTAATCCACAGACCCCAGTTAAATTTCTCCAGTTGTCCCAATGCTGCCTTTTTTAACAAAGGATCCAATCCAAGACCATACACTGCATTTATTGTCATATCTCTTTAGTTTTTTCCATCTAAAACAATTATTCCACTGTTTCTTTGGCTTTCGTGATCTCAACAATTTTGTTACAGGTCACTTACTTCGCAGAATGTCCCGCTGCTGGAGTTTCCTCATGACTGAATTCAGGGTATGCTTTTTGGGAGCAAGAACATCATGAAGTGATGATGTGTCCTATTGCCTCCTATCAGGTAACGCTGGAGGCCGGCACCTGCACATGCCCGCTCA
The DNA here is from genome assembly GCA_006410615.1 of Neotragus moschatus. Lineage (NCBI taxonomy): Eukaryota > Metazoa > Chordata > Mammalia > Artiodactyla > Bovidae > Neotragus > Neotragus moschatus. Next base: position 900,491 of record SJYA01002770.1, read on the forward strand.
GTCGTGTCCAATCTCTGCGACCTCGTGGACTGCAGCCTGCCAGGCTCCTCTGTCCATGGGATTTTTCCAGGCTAGGATACTGGAGTGAGTTGCCATTCCCTTCTCCGGGGGATCTTCCTGACCCAGGGATGGAACCCGTGTCTCTTGCATCTCCTGCAGGCAGATTCTTTACCACTGGTGCCACCAGTACTGGAGGAGGAAATGGCAACCCTATCCAGTATTCTTGCTGGGAAAAATCCCGTGGACGGGGAGCCTGGCAGGCTGCAGGCCATGGGGTCACAAAGATTGGACACAACTAACCACACACACACACACACACACACACACACACATCAGTTAATACCCAGGTAATAACTGGTTTCAATGTGTCCCATTATTGAGATTGTTTTGATCACCTGATTAAAATGGTATCTGTTAGGTTTCTCCATGTGAAGTTACTCTTCTGCCCCATGTAATTTAGAAAACATTTTGTGCAGAGGTACTTTGAGACTGTGTATATATCCTGTTCCTCTTCAAACTTTTACTCGTTAGTTTCTTTGGCTTAATGAATTTTTACTATGATGGTTGCCAAATGGTGATTTTTCACTTTATTATACCTTTTAATTTATTAGTTATCATTCTAAAAGTAAGGAAAATTTTTCTCTTCTACCCATTCACTTATTTATTCATTTTTATATCAGTATGGACATATAGATTCCTATTTTATTCAATGTATTATAACCTTTGACTGTCATTATTTATTTGATGCTCAGATTTTGTTAATGAAAGTCCCCATCAAGCCCCTTTTATGTTCTTTTGCTTTGTCTGCATTATTCTTTAAGAATTTCTTTATTTCTGACACAGAAAGACAGTCCAGGTTTATCTTGTACTTTCCCCATCTCAACTCTGGAATCAATCATTTCCTCAAGGATCCCAGGTTTCTTTTAGTTGAGGATGGTATTTAGACACCAGGATTTGGGCAGTAGAGATGTTAATTGCCATTGGAGTATTGCTGTTTCCGGGCTTCTCAGGTGGTGTTAAGAACCTGCCTGCCAATGCTGCAGACATAAGAAACACGGGTTTGATCCCTGGGTCAGGAAGATCCCCCGGAGGAGGGCACGGCAACCCACTCCAATATTCTTGCCTGGAGAAATTCATGGACAGAGATCCATAGGGTTGCCAGCCAAAGAGTCGGACACTACTGAAGTGACTTAGTTTGCACGCACTCACGCATTGTTTCCAAGCTCTCTCTCAGCGGATAAAGCTAGAAAATATGTGTATCCAGAACTCCACTTGCAGATACTTGCCTTTCCCGGATCCTAGTCATTCTTATTCTACTTAGATACCCATAACCTGTTTGAGGCCACTGTCACATCCAGCCCCCACCCCATTCAGATGCTATTTTCCCTCCCTTTTGGCTCTAACATATCATACCGGCTATGGACATAACTCCTTACTCTGCTCAAAGTCTGATCTCCCAAACTGTATGGCTGCCCCTGCCTCTCCTGGACAAATACTCTCCTTGCCCTGCCCAGGCTCTGACACCAAGCTTGGGCCTATTGCCACCTACCTCTCAATGCTTTGGGCTTCCCAAGTGGTGCAGTTGGTAAAGAATCTGCCTGCCAGTACGGGTGATGCAAGAGACTTAGGTTTGATCCTTGGGTCAGGAAGATCCCCTAGAGGAGAAAATGGCAACCCACTCCAGTATTCTTCCCTAGGAAATCCCATGGATGGAGGAAGAACCTGGCGGGCTGCGGTCTATGGGGTCTCAAACAGTTGGACGTGACTTAGCAGCAGCAGCAGCAGCCTCAGTGCTTGATGGCCTGTCTGACTCATCTGACCTCTAAAACCCTGACAGGCAGCTGCTGCCGCCATTCCCACTCCCTCTACAAATATTCTCTTTACCCTATTTGGGCTCAATACCTCTGTGGATTCCTTGTCACTCTACTTAGACTTCAACAGCCTGTACCTGGCTGCCAGTGTCACGACCATGGTCTCCACCCCACAGAAGTCCTGCTCACCCTGCTTTAATACCACCTCTCCCAACCCGTCATAGATATCTATCTGCTCATACCCATATCCTGTTCATAGTCCCTCCTCTCCACAACTTCAAGAGGTACCAATGTGATCGGTTCCTGAGCCTTTTCAAGTTGTGGGGTGGAAATCCAAGTTGCTTCTTGGCTTTCTCGGTCAGTGTAGGAAGCCACTTCCCTGGTTCTGCTAATTCGGTCAACGTTCCTCTCCTTTCTTGTTCTCTTTGTTCTTAAGCAGTGTTTTGTTTTGTTTTGTTTCAGTCTCTTTTCTGTCATTTTAATAGAGTTTCGAAAGGAAGTGGAATTAAATGCATGTTTAATCTGGCGTTGCTTACTGGAACTTCAGTTTGAACTTTCAGGCTTTTAATTTGCCTTCATGACTCAGTATCAAGGTCAAAAGCCCAAATACAATTTTTTTTTAATTACATCTTCTTTTAACCCTTCATCTTTTTAGTTCTTTGTGTTTCTTTCCATTTGGCTGTTCTTACCATTGACCTATTTGCCATCTCTTTCACTGTCCTATAGAATCCTCATTGCAATAGCAACAATAACAGTAATAAACAAATCTTGATTTCTCCCTGTTGATGAATAATTATTTGAGCCAAAGTATAACTTGGGAACAGCCTCTCAGAAAGTGCTTAGAACAGTTCAGCCCATTAAAGGTCAAAACAGTTATATCAGTTTTTGAGACAGAGGGCTCTATTATATTAAGTGATGTATTATTGGCAGCGTACACAATTCAGATTATGGGTCGTTGTGGCTATAATATTTAAGTAAGAAGGAAGGATATCTCCTGAGGAGTTGTGACCCTTGATGAGATCAAGAAAGATGTTGTCTCCTAAGGAGATCTAGTTAATGTAGATACACAATACATACCAAAGGGAAAGGAGGAAGCTCAAATGGGCAAAGAAAAATTTTGTTTAAAGTTTTCTTGTCATGACATAAAATATAAAATTATAAAATTCATCATCCCTTAGCCACAGATCAAATTTAACCCAAGGCCTGGGATAAATATACCTTCTTTCTAAATATATCTAGAACCTACCACTTCTCTCCTTCCACACTTGATTCCCACTCAGACCTTCATTTCTCACCTGGACTGCCTTCTGATCTTCCTGCCTCTTGCCTAGCTTCATTTCATGCATCTAATTTCTTTTTCTAAAAGACAAATTCGAGGACTTCCTTCGTGGTCCAGTGGCTAAGACTCCGTCCTCCCAATGCAGGGGGCCCGGATTCTATCCCTGGTCAGGGAACTAGATTTCACATGTCACAACTAAGAGCCCACATATTGCAACTACAGATCCCACATGCCGCAAACTAAAACTCGGCACAGCTAAATAAATAATTAAAAAAGAAAAAGGGTGTGACTGTGGCTCTTGCCCAGGTCACAGTTTTAAAATTCAAAGTTGAGAGCTTTCAGGGGAGTGTGCACTCTGACAGTCTTTGTGGGCCCCATTGCTTCCTCTAGGACATTGATTTAGGCCACCTGCCTCCCCCTGAAGGCGTTTGAGCTTCTGATTCCCTGCTTAAATGATTCCTCCATTGCCCTCAGGTAAACTACAAACTCTATCTGACCTATAAAACCTGCATGATCTGGCCCTGCCCACCTCTCTCCAGCCTCATCTTTCCCCATAGCTCTGTTCTCTTGCCAACTGGAACTACTTTTATTTCAAATGTGCCAAACTGTGTCTTGCCTCCAGGCTTTGTGTGTGCACTTCTCATTCTCCCCTCCCCATTCATCTGGCTAATTCTGACTCATACCTCTGTCTCAGTTTAGACTTAATTTCTTTTGGAAAACCCTGCCAGTTATGTGCCCCTCCTGCTGACTCTTGCAGGGAACTCTGTCTACTTCCTCTATAACAGCACTTATCACACATAATTATAATTGCCTGTTTATTGTTTTATTGTTCTATCCCCAGAATGTGTCTCAGTATTTCCACATAGGCTGTTCTGTGCTTAGTCACTCAGTCATGTCCAACTCTTTGGGACTCCATGGACTGTAGTCTGCCAAGCTCCTCTGTCTTTGGGGATTCTCCATGCAAGAATACTGGAGTGGGTTGCCCTCCTCCAGGGGATCTTCCCAACCCAGGGATCGAACCCAGGTCTCCCGCATTGCAGGTGGATTCTTTACCACCTGAGCCACCAGAGGAGCCCAAGTTATAAACAGTATTTCTGAAATAAAGTTGATCAATTTAATTTAGACCCCTAGGTTTCTGTCTTAGATGAATGACGATACCATTAACCAAGATATGCAATACAAGAAGGCCAGGGAGGTTGCGGGGGTTAGACACAGGATGAAAGGCTAGTGAGGCAGCCAGGATAGATGTATCTAGTCACTAGATGGGACACAAGCCTGGGGATTATACAATTGGTGGTTAACAACACACTAAATGCCTGGTGACCTCATGATGGGTGAGATCATCTGCGAAGGAAAAAAAGAGAATCAGGAAAAGTGGAGTCCTTAGGAGTCAGGTTTTCCAGTAGTCATGTATGGATGTGAGACTTGGACTATGAAGAAGGCTGAGCACCAAAGAATTGATGCTTTTGAATTGTGGTGTTGGAGAAGACTCTTGAGAGTCCCTTGGACTGCAAGGAGATCCAACCAGTCCATTCTGAAGGAGATTGGCCCTGGGATTTCTTTGGAAGGAATGATGCTAAAGCTGAAACTGCAGTACTTTGGCCACCTCTTGCGAAGAGCTGACTCATTGGAAAAGACTCTGATGCTGGGAGGGATTGAGGGCAGGAGGAGAAGGGGATGACAGAGGATGGGATGGCTAGATGGCATCACTGACTCGATGGGCGTGAGTCTGAGTGAATTCTGGGAGTTGGTGATGGACAGGGAGGCCTGGCGTGCTGCGATTCATGGGGTCACAAAGAGTCAGACACGACTGAGCAACTGAACTGAACTGAACTGAAGAAGATATGGAGAAACAGTGATTATTCAAAAATATGTAACACAGGAGAGTAACATGTTCCCGTGTGTGTTTTATAAATTCCCCCAGGATGTTTGCTAGTATTCTACTGGGAGTGTGAGAGAACAAAGAGAGCTATGGGCAACTGAGTTTGGAAAATCCTGATCTAAATACATTTGAACAAATTTCTTCTGTGTAGGATTTTACATTTAATATATTCACATTGTGATTTCCCCTGAGGGCAACATAGTCATTCGTTCATTCAATTCAACAAACATCTTTTACATGCTAGAATATGAGACTATTCAGTAAAAATCAGATAAGGGTCGCTGCCCTCAAGAACAAGCATTTCTCAGAAAAGTCAGATATTAACTAATTAAACAAATTAACTGCAAGGGAGCTAAACGCTACAGAGTTGAAGCACAGGATGCTATAAAGGTGTTTAATAGGAGAAACAGGAACACACTTTTTCATTAGAGCCGCTCAAGGGACCAGTGTTCTGTGGAACCGAATTGAGGAAGTGTGGCTGTAGAAAGGTCAAGTAGGCTGAGAAGTGGAGCATATGTCTGTGGATTTAAAAACAAAGAGGTCATTCATGGTACTAGTGAGAGCTGTTTCACAGAGTGGGAGTGGATGAGGTCTAGACAGACAATCCACTCTTTGGTCAAGTAAGGGAAGAAGCAACAGGGCTGCAGCTACAAGGGGAAGAGAAAGTCAAGGGTAAGTCTTTAGCCTTTAGTCTGAGGCACCTTATACCTATTTGCAAGTTAAAAGAAAAGCTAGACAGTTTGCACTTAAAATAGTGAGGGTACTCATTCATGTATTCACTTACGGTGTTCCGTATATTCTTTGCTCCAGGGACTGTACTAAGCACTTGGGACACAGTGGGGAATAAAATATACGTTGTGCTCCAAGCTCACCTATATTCTAATAGGGAAGGCAAACAGTTAACAAGTAATCATGGTGGACTTCTCTGGCAGTCCACTGGTTAAGACTTAGTGTTTCAACCGCAAGTGGCAAGGGTTCCATCCACAGTCAGAAAACTAAGATCTCACATGCCATGCAGCCAGAAACAAACAAACAAACACCTCCCCAAACCAAGTCATCATGATGAAATATAATAATTAGAACTCTGATAATAATTATGAAGAAAATAAACAAGATCCTGTGATAGAGGGCAGGGTGTGTGTGTGTTCGGGAGGGTCTTTGAGGAATGACATTTGCTTGAAGAACAACAAGAAGCCAGCTGTGTGAGGAGAGAGGAGAAACAGTAGGTCTTGAGGTGGGGAAGAGTTTGCTGACTTTAAGAGCTTTCAAGGGCCACTGTGACGAGTAGAATGAGCAACGAGGAGAGTCGCAGGAGCTGAAAGAGGAAAGATAGGTAGGACTTGGATAATATAGGCCCTTGCAGACCAGGGAAGGGAACTGAGAGTGTCTCAGCGGGTTGGGAAGCTATTGACAATGCAAGGTGCTGATGCTGTCATTTACATGAAAATATCACTGAGGATGTGTGGAGAATAGATTGGGATAAGACAAGAAGGGGCAAGTAGGGAGTCCAGTTTAGAATACAACGGCAGGAAATAGGCCAGTGGAAAACAATTGTCTGGTTGATACTGAAGGCAATGGGGTAATAAGGAGCAGACAGATTCAGGAAATATTTTAGAGATCGAACCCATAGGACTTGGCGATACATTGGATATAAGACATCAGGAAAAGATCTAGGACGAGGAAGTAGAAATTGAGATACTATGTAATTCCTTTGGAAGGATTATTTTTGAAAAGGAGACTAAAGGGAATGTACAGTTTAGTTTGCTCAAGAGCCCATTCAGTAAACATTTACTGAGCAACTATCAAATGTCAGGCCTTATGTCAGGTGTTGGACATGTAAAGAATGAGGCATAGATAGATCCAGTACTTGTGAATCTACAACCAAGTTATCTCTGATACCAAGAGATGTGCACAGTAATAGAAATTTGCACAGTGGTGGCACCAGAGTGGGAGTGCTTCACTCTGCCTGGAGCATGAGAAGAAAGGGAAGTCAGGAAAGATGTAAGGCTAGATTCTGTGGAAGATGAGTCTAGAGGTAGAGAAGGGAAACTGAGGACTGACCTCTGCAACCTTGAGTTTTTGCACAAAGTAGCAAGCAGTCAGGCTGCCCCAGTGGCCCAGCAGTAAACAGTCCACCTGCAATGCAGAAAATCCAAGTTTGAAACCTGGGTTAGGATGATCTTCTGGAGAAAGGCATGGCAACCCACTCCAGTATTCTTGCCTGGAGAATCCTATGGACAGAGGAGCCTTGTAGGTTACACTGCATAGGGTTGCAAAGGATAAAACTGAAGTGACTGAGCAGGCACACACACAGGAAGCAGTCATCTGCTGCCAGTCAGTAACAGGTTAGAAGACTTGAAGGAATATTACATATTTGTGTTCTCTGTCGATGAGGTCACTGGTTTTGCACTTTTAGCAACCAGCACCCTGACCTTAGTCACGGGGCATTTTATGTTCATCCAGAGATAACACTGAGAGCATATCTCCCAAAATGTCATCATCTCCTCATGTTACTTGTTACTCTGTTATTTATTCAACATTTTTTGTTGTCCTTGTTCAGTTGCTCATTCGTGTCCTACTCTTTGTGACCCCATAGACTGCAACATGCCAGGCTTCCCTGTCCTTCATTATCTCCCAGAGCTAGCTCAAACTCATATCAATTGAGTCAGGGATGCCATCCAACCATCTCATCCTCTGCCGTTCCCTTCTCCTCCTAGTCAGCACCCTGGTAGCTCAGACAGTAAAGCATCTGCCTGCAATGCAGGAGACCCAGGTTTGAGGAAAATCCCCTGGAGAAGGAAATGGCAACCCACTCCAGTACTCCTGTGTGGAAAATTCCATGGATAGTGGAGACTGGTGGTCTACAGTCCATGGGGTCGCAAAGAGTCGGACTCGACTGAGCAACTTCACTTTCACTTTCTCCTCCTACTTCAATCTTTCCCAGCATCAGTCTTTTCTAATGAGTCAGCTCTTCACATCAGGTGGGCAAAATACTAGAGCTTCAGTTTCATCATCAGTCCTTCCAATAAATATTCAGGGTTGATTTCCTTTAGGATTAACTGGTTTGATTTCCTTGCAGTCCAAGGGACTCTCAAGAGTCTTCTCTAGCACCACAGTTTGAAAGCATCAATTCTTCAGTGCTCAGCCTTCTTTATGGTCCAACTCTCACATCCAGACACAACTATAGGAAAA
>SJYA01002770.1:912815-1031254 GCA_006410615.1 Neotragus moschatus
CATCCAAGTACTGCATTTCGGACTCTTCTGTTGACCACAATGGCTACTCTATTTCTTCCAAGTGATTCCTGCCCACAATTGTAGATATAGTGTTCCTTAAATAGGTGAGTTATTGTGCATTATCTAGGTGGACTCAATCTAATATTGAGTATAGCACTTATTCAGGCTGGAATTGAGGAGTATGAAACTCCAAGCTTACAAATAATTTGTTTATATATGTGCTCATTTGCTCAGCTCAACTTTTTGTAATCCCATAGCCTACAGCTGTCCAAGGGATTTCTCCAGGCAAGAATACTGGAGTAGGTTGCCATTTTCTCCTCCATGTAAATCTTTCTGACTAAGAGACTGGACCGATGTCTCTTGTATCTCCTGCAGGTAGATTCTTTTACTTTGAGACACCTGGGAAGCCCTATGAAAGATTTGCAGGACTTTTAATGGTTCTGAAAGATAGGGGCTATATCTTTAGAAGTCTGGAGAGAGGCCTTTATGAACTCATGCAAAGCATGTAAAGGAGTGAATACAGACTGAAGAATAAAGACTAACTCCTAGCTGATATCTTTCATGAGCAAAGACCTCATTCCTGCAGTTGTAATGAACTGAATTAAGCTAACAGTTGGAATGGGCTTGGAATTTGATTCTTTCCCAGAGCTTCCAGTGAGGAACACAGTCCTGCTAACACCTAAATTTTAGCCCAGTGAGACCAGTGTCAGATTTCTAACCTGCAGAACTATGAGATAATAAGCAAATGTTGTTTTCAGATGCAGTAATTTGTTATGGAGACAATAAGAAACTAATCCAAATAGTAACAATGTAAATTTGTGATTTGATCAAGTTATTTACCTTCCCTGTGCCTCCAATTCTCCATTGGCAAAATGGGCTTAATAAGAGTATCTAACTCATTGGATTGTTTTCCTATACAAGTGTTTTGTACAAACACANATGTTGTTTTCAGATGCAGTAATTTGTTATGGAGACAATAAGAAACTAATCCAAATAGTAACAATGTAAATTTGTGATTTGATCAAGTTATTTACCTTCCCTGTGCCTCCAAATCTCCATTGGCAAAATGGGCTTAATAAGAGTATCTAACTCATTGGATTGTTTTCCTATACAAGTGTTTTGTACAAACACATCAGTACCTTTAGTTACATAGAAGTAGATATAATGCAAAAGTGGTTTCCAACATATAATAAAATAAAATAAAGAAGGTAAAAAATATATGCTATGTAAAATTTTCATATTTTCCTAAATTGAATTCAGATAAAAGAGGAAGCATGGATTTACAGATAGATAGTAGTCACAGGTTATATGAGATATGCATTCCTGACAGTCTCTTGATATTTGAAACTAAATTTAAAAATGGACTGTTTAACCTAGCTGGGGTTGTGCCACAAGCTTGTGATTCAGTCATCCAGGATTCTTCCAGGGTATGCAATCACCCACTTTTTAGAGGCACTTAAATTATATGAAAATAATATATAAAGTAAATGTTAGTAATATTATTTCAGATTATTATAATTTGATTGATACTGAATGAAGCCACACTGCTCATGTTGTTTTACCAAAATGCATTTGTACAGAGTCAGCTTAAGCATAGGCAGCATTTACTGACTGAATGTAATATATATCAAAGTCCTAAGACTTTGTATCTGGCTATTAAATCCCAGTAAATAATGGGACTTTTTATACTTAATTCTGTTTAATTGATAGATGATTTATTGATTAGTTCTTTAACTCCCATGAATTTGTTATGTAGAAGGGTTGATTAATAAAACCATGTAAAGAAGACCTAAAGATGTTAAGGCTGTATATTGTCACCCTGCTTATTTAACTTATATGCAGAGTACATCATGAGAAACGCTGGACTGGAAGAAACACAAGCTGGAATCAAGATTGCCGAGAGAAATAGCAATAACCTCAGATATGCAGATGACACGACCCTTATGGCAGAAAGTGAAGAGGAACTCAAAAGCCTCTTGATGAAAGTGAAAGTAATGAGTGAAAAAGTTGGCTTAAAGCTCAACATTCAGAAAACGAAGATCATGGCATCTGGTCCCATCACTTCATGGGAAATAGATGGGGAAACAGTGGAAACAGTGTCAGACTTTATTTGGGGGGGCTCCAAAATCACTGAAGATGGTGACTGGAGCCATGAAATTAAAAGACACCTACTTCTTGGAAGAAAAGTTTTGAGCAACCTAGATAGCATATTCAAAAGCAGAGACATTACTTTGCNTGGAAACAGTGTCAGACTTTACTTTCTTGGGCTCCAAAATCACTGCAGATGGTGATTGCAGCCATGAAATCAAAAGACGCTTACTCCTTGGAAGAAAAGTTATGGCCAACCTAGACAGCATATTCAAAAGCAGAGACATTACTTTGCCGACTAAGGTCCGTCTAGTCAAGGCTATGGTTTTTCCTGTGGTCATGTATGGATGTGAGAGTTGGACTGTGAAGAAGGCTGAGTGCCAAAGAATTGATGCTTTTGAACTGTGTTGTTGGAGAAGACTCTTGAGAGTCCCTTGGACTGCAAGGAGATCCAACCAGTCCATTCTGAAGGAGATCAACCCTGGGATTTCTTTGGAAGGAATGATGCTAAAGCTGAAGCTCCAGGACTTCGGCCACCTCATGTGAAGAGTTGACTCATTGGAAAAGACTCTGATGATGGGAGGGATTGAGGGCAGGAAGAGAAGGGGACGACAGAGGATGAGATGGCTGGATGGCATCACTGACTCGATGGGCGTGAGTCTGAGTGAACTCTGCCTGTTGGTGATGGACAGGGAGGCCTGGTGTGCTGCGATTCACGGGGTCGCAAAGAGTCGGACACAACTGAGTGACTGAACTGAACTGAATGCTTTATAAATGGTGTTTTATCCTTTACTGAATATTTGCAGTGCTTTTTACTTATTTTCTTATTGACTTTTACACACTTTATATACAGAAAGATATTAACATTTATAGTCATATATGTTGAGACTTGTTTTTCATAGTTTACTGTATTTTATATTATTTTCCTTTTGTCTTTAAAATCAGATAAATTAAACTTTAGACATTGCTAACCTAGATTCATTCTGGCTCAAGTATACTTCTCAGAGGACAGTCAGGTAATTAACTGTCTCTTAGTAAAGTCAGATCAAGTGAAAAACTATAAGGTCTGAAATTAAGTAGGGAAACAAAGGGAGACTGTTAGGCTCTCTAATTTTAATAATATAACAGATTTTGATTCTCTTCTAGTAGAAAGTCATTTGGAAAAGACTTGTATTCATTTGTTTTGAATTGGACTGGCTACATGTCTGACCTCCTACTTGCATAATAAAAACAATCATTTGACACTTGTCATATTAACAATAAATTAAAAAGAATTAACCAGAAACACTGTGATTTGTTAAAATGGCAAAGAAAGGCAATATTCCATTCATTAAAAAGTGAATTTAAAAACTGTAATGGCATTTTCAAATTTGGGGTATAAAATATAAAAATCACTATTTGCAGTAGTCTTCTTTTCAATCTAGCTTCTCACTTTCAAGTTTGTCCATATCTCTGGAAAATTTGTATGCAAACATACAAGCCATAAAGTACAGAAGAAAATGTTCTCAGCAACTTCGAAGAGGTGTCCTTTAAAGGAAAGAGCATACTTTTTTCTTTCTTTTCCTGCTTCCTTTATCTAGAGCACAAAGATGCGGCCTAGAGCTAGTCATTTTGGGCTAAAAAGCTGAAGCACTGTAATGAGGAAGACAGAGCAGGAGGAGAGACTAAGCCTTGATGACTGTAGAGCTGCCACACCAAATCCAGACTGCCTGTGCCTACTTGAGAAAGAAATGAAGGTCTGTTTTATTAAGGCATGATTATTTTATAATTTCTGGAAGGTGATGCCATTTCCAGATAATATTCATCCCAATTAATCCAGTTTCCATATCAGAAAATGATAATAAGTAACTCCTAAAAATCACAATAAGGAACTACTAAAATCACAATAAATTATATGTGAAATATAGTTAAAGAATTTAACTCAGAAGATAGTGTACTCATTAAGAGCCCTGGAGTCTAATGAACTTAGACTAGGGTCTGGCTGGACATTTACTATTTATATGACTTTGGGCACAGTCCTTATTCTTTCTAAGGATCAAAGTTTCCATTCAATAACATGAGGAGAATAGTAGTAATTGTAGTGAAAATTAAAATGAGATAATGTATGTAAAAAAAATGAAGCACAGGCACAATGTAAGCACTCAAAGTAAGTGTTGTTGGGAAAATTAGACAACTACATATAAAAGGCTGAAATTAGAACACTCCCACCCCCCCAAAAAAAAGAATACTCCCTAACACCATACAAAAAAGTAAACTCAAAATGGATTAAAGACTTACATGAAAGGCTAGACACTATAAAACTCCTAGAGGAAAACACAGCTAGAACACTCTTTGACATAAACTGCAGCAAAATCTTTCTGGATCCACCTCCTAGAGTAACGAAAATAAAAGCCAAAATAAACAAATGAGATCTAATTAAACCTAAAAGCCTTTGCACAGCAAAGGAAACCATAAACAAAACAAAAAGACAACCCTCAGAATGGAAGAAAATACTTGCAAATGAAATAACTGACAAGGTATTAATCTCCAAAATATGTAAACAGCTCATGTAGCTCCATATCGAAAAAAACCAAACAACCCAACCAAAAAATTGACAGAAGATCTAAATAGACATTTCTCCAAAGAAGAAATACAGATAGCCAAAAAGCACATGAAAAGATGCTCAACATCACTAATTACTAGAGAAATACACATCAAAACTGAAACAAGGTATCACTTCACACTGGTCAGAATGGCCCTTATCAAAAAATACCTATAAACAATGTTGGAGAGGGTGTGCAGAAAAGGGAAGCCTCTCCCACTGTTGGTGGGAACATAAATTGGTATAGCCACTATGGAGAACAGTATGGAGGTCCCTCAAAAAACTAAAAACAGAACTACCATATGACCCAGCAATCCCACTCCTAGGCATATACTTGGAAAAAATGATAGTGCAAAAAGATACATGCATCTCAATGCTAACTGCAGCACTGTTTACAATAGCCAGGACATGGAAGCAACCTCTGTTGTCCACCAACAGAGGAATAGATAGATATACATGTATACATGTATACAATGGAGTATTACTCAGTCATAAAAAAGAACAAAATAATGCCATTTACAGCAACATGGATGGACCTAGAGATTGTCATAATGAGTGAAGTCAGACACATGAAGACAAGTATTGTATGATATCACTTATATGCAGAATCTTTTAAAAAAAAAAGGGTACAAATGAACTTATTTACAAAACAGAAGTAGAGTCACAGATGTAGAAAGCAAACTTATGGTTACCAGGGAGTAAGGGGGGAAGAATAAATTGGGAGACTGGGATTGACAAATACACACTACTATACATAAAATAGATTAACTTATAAGAATCTACTGTATAGCACAGGGAACTCTACTCAGGACTCTACAATGGCTTATATGGAAAAAGAATCTAAAAGGAGAGTAGATATATGTATAACTGATTCACTTTGCTGTATACTTGAAACTAATACCAACACCGTAAATGAACTATATTGCAATTTTTTAAAAAAAGAAAACACCAACTTTTTTTTCCCCCAGTAGTTGTATCATTTTTATATCTTCATCAACAATGTATGAGAGATCCAGTTGCTCCACATCTCTGGTATTTTTGGCATTTTTTTTATGTTAGTCATTCTAACAGGTATGTAGTAGCATCTCACTGTAGCATTAATTTGCATTACCCTAATGGCTAATTTCATTCCAATCCCAAAGAAGGTCAATGCCAAAGAATGTTCAAACTACCACACAGTTGCACTCATTTCACATGCAACCAAAGTTATGCTCAAAATTCTTTAAGCTAGGTTTCAGCAGTACATGAACTGAGAACTTGAAGATGTACAAGTGGGGTTTAGAAAAGATAGAGGAACCAGGGATCAAATTGCCAACATCTGCTGGATCACAGAAAAAGCAAAAGAATTCCAGAAAATCATCTATTCTGCTTCACTGACTACAAGAAAGCCTTTGATTATGTGGATCACAACAAACTGTGGAAAATTCTTCAAAAGATGGAAATACCAGACCACCTTGTCTGGCTCCTGAGAAAACTGTATGCATGTCAAGAAGTAACAGTTAGAACCAAACATGGAACAACAGACTGGTTCAGAATTGGAAAAGCAGTACAGCAAGGCTGTATACTGTCACTCTGTTATTTAACTTCTATGCAGAGTACATCGTGCAAAATACTGGGGTAGATAAATCACAAGCTGGAATCAAGATTGCTGGGAGAAATACCAATAACCTCAGATATGCAGACAATACCACTCTAATGGCAAAAAGTGAAGAGGAACTAAAGAGCCTTTTGATAAGGGTGAAAGAGGAGAATGAAAAAACTGGCTTGAAACTCAGCATTCAAAAACTAAGATCATAGAATCTGGTTCCATCACTTCATGGCAAATAGAACAGGGAAAAGTGGAAGCAGTGACAGATTTTATTTTCTTGGGCGAACAGTGACTGTAGCCATGCAATTAAAAGATGCTTGCTCCTTGGAAGAAAACCTATAACAAATCTAGACAGCATATTAAAAAGTAAGCCATCACTTTGCCAACAAAGGTCTATCTAGTCAAAGTTATGGTTTTTCCAGAGGTCACGTATGGATGTGAGAGTTGGACCATAAAGAAGACTGAGAACTGAAGAATTGATGCTTTTGAACTATAGTGCTGGAAAGGGCTCTTGAAATTCCCATGGACTGCAAGTAGATCAAACCAGTCAATTTTAAAGGAAATCAGTCCTGAATATTCACTGGAAGGACTGATGCTAAAGCTGAAACTCCAATACTTTGGCAATCTGATATGAGGAGCTGAATCACTAAAAGACCCTGATGCTGGGAAAGACTGAGGGCAAAAGAAGTAGGGGGTGGGAGAGGATGAGATCGTTGGATAGCATCACTGATTCAATGGACATCAACATGAGCAAACCCCAGAAGGTAGTGAAGGACAGCAAAGCCTGGCATGTTGCAATCCATGGGGTCGCAGAGAGTTGGAGACAATTTATCAACTCAACAACAATGGCTAATTATATGGAAAATCTTGTCATGTTCTAATTGGCTCTCCTTATGCAGGAGATGACTTCATCAAGACTTCTCCTTGATGAAGTTTTCTGCCCTTTCGTAACTGAATTGTTGGACATTATTGTTAGAATTACTATTCAGCTTACAAAGTCCTTTATATATTCTGCATACAAGTCTTCTAACAGAGAGGTGATTTGAAAATATTTTCTTCCAGTCTATGGCTTATCATTTTTTAACAGGGTCATTCAAGAGCAAAAATTTTTCACTTTGATGAAATCCAGTTTGTCAACTTTTTCTTCTATGAACTATTCTTTCAGTGTCATGCTTAAGAACTCTTCACCTAAATGCAGGTTATGAAGTTTTTCTCCTATATGTTTTCCTAAAACTTTTACAGTTTTATATTTTACATTTTGGTCTATCATCCAATGTGAGTTAGTCCGTTGTATAAGGACGGAGATTTAAGTCAAGGTTTTGGTTTTGTTTTGTTCTGCCTCTGTATGCCCAACTACTCCACCTATCCATTTGTTGAGAAGAGCATGTTTCTTTCACTTAATTCCTTTTGCACCTTTGCCAAAAATCAGTTGGCCCTTACTTGACTAAACCTACTGACACATCTCAACTCTCTGTCCTGCTCCCTTTATCTATGATCTGTGTCTATCCTTGGCCAGGACCACTCCATCTTGATTACTATAGCTGTAAGTAAGCCTTAAAATCAGGTAACGTGATTCCTTTAACTCTATTCTTATTTTGTATTCCCTTAAAAATTTTAAAATCATCTTCTCTAGAAAACATCCTGCTAGAACTTTTCAATAATTAAATATATAGATCAATCTGTGTTGAACAGACATTTTTAATATGTGAGTCTTCCAATCCATGAACATGTCATGCCTGGCCCTTTACTTAAGTCTTCTTTGCTTTTGTTCATTAGCATTTTTGTGGTTTCCAGTACACAGAAATTGTGTTCTATTGTATTTATACCAAATGTTTCATTTTTGAGCAATTGTAAATGGTATGTGTTTTAAAATTTGGTTTCCAACTGTTCACTGCCAATATATGGCAATATGATTGTGTGTATGTCTGTGTGTGTATGTGACAGAAAGAGAGACTGAGATTCTGTATTTTGACCTGATATCCTACAACCGCAAACTTATTTATTTTCAGAACTATCCTTTGTATTCTCTAGTGTTTGTAGATTCCTTAGGATCTGTTATGTGGCCAATATTTGTTTGCAAATGTGAACAGCTTTATTTCTTCACTCTAACCCATATGTCTCTTCTTTCCTTTTCTTGCCTTAAGTCTTCTAGTACTAAGATGAACTGACTTGTTGAGAGCATCCTTATAAGGATAAGACATCCTTACCTTATTCCCTAAAGCGCACTTTTATCACTAAGTATGATGTTTGCTATATATTTTTATAAATGCCCTTTATCAGAGTGAGATATCTTATATTCCTAGTTTGCTAAGAGTTTTTAATCATGAAACTGCTGAATTTTCTCAAATGCTTTTAAATCCTTGCTGATGGCTCCAACATCTGTGTCATTTCAAAGTTAGCTTCTGCTGATTGTCCCTTCTTACTAGAACTGCATTTTTCCTGATTTCTTCATATGACAAGTAATTTGGAGCTGTAAGACGGACATTTTAATTAAGTACGAATTATGACACTCTAATTTCTACTTAAATCTTTTATTTTAGTCAACCTGTTCACATTGAGAATGTGATCCTAGGCTCACTTTTGCGGTGGTGGAGGTTGTTCAGTTGCTCAGTCATGTCTGATTCTTTGCAGCCCCTCTTGTGGACTTTTGTGGACTGTGATTGAAATGTCAATTTAGTTTAGAAAGTCTCTCCAGTACTCCTTGGTTTTCCCTATTTGCATGTTACCTAGATGACAGAACTCCACTTCACATTATCCTCAGGATGGGCTTGAGCAGGGAGAAGCAGTGCCTCATTTCAGCAGGGCAGTTATAGAAAGTAAGGTAACAAGCAGGGAAGGGAGAGTTGTGAAAGTTAAAGTACAACCCACAGGTTGGCTGGGGAGGGTAGCACCTTATTACTGCAGGGGGAGTGGAAATCAAGACCTCTAACCACAGGCTTCTCTGTGGAGAAATGCTTCTTCCTTTCTTCAGAGCATGGGGGAAAGCTGAGTTTTGCCTCAGAACTCTGCAGGATAAGGGCACCACCTTGTTAATGTTGTTTAGTTGTAAAGGCCAGACTCTCACCCACAGGCTCTGCTGAAGAGAGTTGCCACCTTGAAACTTCTGGTGGGGTGGAAATTAGTCTTCCCTACAGGCTCTGCTGAGGAAGGGCACTGCCTCATTACTGGAGCAGAAAAGAGCAGAAGTCAGAGTCTGAGCCACAGGCTGCACTGAAGGGGGACATCTCCCTGTTACTGCAGGTGGGGGAAGGGTGTTTGTGAGACAAAGCTCTGATTGTCGATAACTCTGCTGTTAATGCGTGTTGGAATGGGAAGGGGTACAGATTTTTTTGTGATGTTCTCCTACAGAATAGACAGAATAGGATGATTCTATCTTGCTGGGCCATCCTTTGGCTAGAGAGAACAGGCTTTCCTTGGTATTATTATTTTGTCTGCACTCATTATTTTGTCTGCACTCATTAGCATTTCCAGGTTGTAGTGTCTACAGCCCAGGCCAAGATATATGGAGGGAAAGAAAAAAAGACAACCAGGGCACTCACTCAATCCGTGAATTTCAATGTCCCTAACCATCCACCTTCTGTTTCCTAACTTTCAGAGTGTTTTGATAGGGCAGTTTATGGGTTTTGTCCAGAATTTTTGTTGTGATTAGTAGGAAGAGTAAGATAGAATGTGTTTACCTCATCTTGTTCAGAACCCAAACCCTGTCACTTATTTTTAGTCTACATTTTTGTGTTCTATTATTCTCTACTCTCTAAGTTTCCAGAGGATACGAACTGAGGTTTTATTTATCTAGTAATTATTGGCCTAGCAAAAAGGATCATATATGACATATCACTTAAGCTTAGTAGCTGTAAGAAAGTGGTAATACAGCTTCTTGATCTTTACCCACTATTAGGTTCACAATGTATTAATAACTATGAAGTCTGTTCATTCAATTAATAAAAATCTGTTTTATGAAAGGTTCTGGGGATATAGCAATTGAGTAAGACAGCTAAAATCCTTGATGTGATGGAACTTACATTTTACTGGCTGGAATAGGATGGAGAAAACTGCAGGCATATGAATACTGTATTCTTTTCAGGTTGAACAAAACTCAAGTCTACTATATTCCAGTTAACATTAGGAACATACATTTGAAAATCTGCAAATATTCAGAAGTCTATAAATTTGCAATTGGCTAAGTACCATAACTTTTTATCTTGGCACAATGGAACTTTGTTGATTTAGCAAACTAATTACCAACTACTTACCACATAGAGTTGTTTCCACAGACTGGCCCATTCTTGCAGAGTTGCTGTAACCTCTGTCACAATAGAATCTTCAAGTGGAACGACAGTTTCATACTGCCTAGAACCAGAATCAGAACAAACAGCCACATTATCTTTGATAAGCTATCAGAATACTGTCTACTGCCCTTTCCAATATGTGTAAATCAAATTTAAATTCATGCAAATATAAAGAAAAGTACATTTAACTGAATATAGACTCTTGCAGTAATATGATAATATAAGTGAACTGATTTAATGAAAAAACATTTAGGTTTTGTTATAAAAATCCTCAATATTACTTTTAGCAGTACTGTCATTAAAGATAATTTAAAAATTTTTTCCTCTAAAGGAAGACTACAGCACTGCCCAAGATTTGTTTAATTTTTAAAAACTATTTGTGTCCTTTACATGTATCAATAATGCAAACTAACCCATGCTCTGATGGAAATGGGTTGGGTGGGGGAGACTCAGACACTGGGTTTTGAAGTTTTACAAGCTCTCTTTTATACTGATAGTATGTTTTCCTAGAAACCTGTCGAGCAGAAGAATCCTAATCCTGGTAACAGAGATACTGGGTTTCTTTCCAACTACCTTGTAAGCAACATTCATTACGGCATCAATCCTCATGCTAACTGCCAAGGATTCATCAGTGAGCAAAAACAGAAAGAGTCTGTATCTTCAGAGAGCTCTTATTCTGCATAAAAAATTAGACAAGTAATCACAACAGACACCGACCATGATGAATCTAAGAAAGAAACCAAATTGCACAGAGATTTTAGCTGGGGGACACAACTTAAAGACAGGATCAATGAAGCCTTCTCTGAAGAAACAGCAATGCCCCCAAAATGCAAAAAGGTCACGATCAAAGAGTTTGCTATGAAGGAGAGGTGTGGTGTCACCTGCAGAGGAAACAGTATATATGAAGTCACTGAGATGGATGAGAATTTCACATATCTAAGAACTTAAAGAAGGCTGAACTGACTGAGGCCAGCTCTCATAGGGCCTCTCCAAATGATTCTTAAGATACCAGATCTTAACACAGGGAAAATGAATGAGAAGATCCTGAAAGGTTGTTCAAAGGAGAAGCATGACTTGAAAACATTTTTATAACGTCTGTGCCAGTTTTGAGGGTTAATGAAATATTTTCTGGGACCAAAGCTTTTATATGCTGATACACTGAGGAAGATGAAACCTGTATTCTGATTTGTTAGCCAAAGAAAATTATCATCCAGTTGGAAACAGCAAAAGAAAATTAATTTTAAAAATTAGAACTAAGTATCATTTCTCTACATGGCTAACAAACCCTCCTTGTGTTCAAAGGTGACTTAGTGTATTAATATTGAGCATCAATGAATACATATTACTTGATCTATGCTGTAAGGCCTTCATTTTATTTTGTGTGATTTATTCCAGCAGATTTAAAATAATCATCTTATAATGATGCCAGAGCACTGTCCATATTCATCAAATTTATAAAGTGAATTTTCAGTACAAGGCTGAGATTCAAACTTGGCACTACGGAAACAGAGACATAGGAGATGGGAGCTGTTTTAGCAAGATTAATGCAGAACTGCTGTACAGGATCAGTTCAGTTCAGTTCAGTAGCTCAGTCGTGTCCGACTCTTTGCGACCCCATGAATCGCGGCACACCAGGGCTCCCTGTCCATCACCAACTCCCGGCGGAGTTCACTCAGACTCACGCCCATCGAGTCAGTGATGCCATCCAGCCATCTCATCCTCTGTCATCCCCTTCTCCTCCTGCCCACAATCCCTCCCAGCATCAGATCTTTTCCAATGAGTCAACTCTTCACATGAGGTGGCCAAAGTACTGGAGTTTCAGCTTTAGCATCATTCCTTCCAAAGAAATCCCAGGGCTGATCTCTTTTAGAATGGACTGGTTGGATCTCCTTGCAGTCCAAGGGACTCTCAGGAGTCTTCTCCAACACCACAGTTCAAAAGCATCAATTCTTCCGCGCTCAGCTTTCCTCACAGTCCAACTCTCACATCCATACATGACTACTGGAAAAACCATAGCCTTGACTACACAGACCTTGTTGGCAAAGTAATGTCTCTGGTTTTCAATATGCTATCTAGGTTGGGCATTATTTTTCTTCCAAGGAGTAAGCGTCTTTTNCTCACTAGTTTATCAAGGCCTTATGTACTTTTACCAGACCCACTCCCACAACATACATCTTAAATTAACAAGATTAGAACAATAGAAATGTCTTACCAGACCCACTCCCACAATATACAGTCTTAGGATAACAAGATTAGTCAGAAGGTTCTTGTTAAGGAGAAACATGTCCTTGAGCAGGATACATTGTTATACTGAGTAAGACAAAGCAATGTAGAAAAAAAAGTTTGTCCTTTTCTTCTCCTTGAGAAGCCCAGACCCCTGTCTCCTCCTCTGGGNACAATATACAGTCTTAGGATAACAAGATTAGTCAGAAGGTTCTTGTTAAGGAGAAACATGTCCTTGAGCAGGATACATTGTTATACTGAGTAAGACAAAGCAATGTAGAAAAAAAAGTTTGTCCTTTTCTTCTCCTTGAGAAGCCCAGACCCCTGTCTCCTCCTCTGGGATCCTGGACTTATCAACCTACCTAGGAATTGACTCTTTCAATAATAATAAATTAGAATGTTCATCTGAAGGCATCTTTTGCTTCAAATGCTCCTGAAAGCTCCGCAGTGATGGGTAATATTCTTCATGCCCTCAGTTTTCCTTGAGAAGCTTTCCACAGCAACCCCACAATAAGATGTTAATAAGACTTCATCATGTAGGGGGCATGTGTTTTACAGTTCTTGTTACTCTAACATATAGACAAAAGTTTCTGCCTTATTCCTGCAACGCCTTTCATAAGGAAGAACAAGGAACTTCAGATGGGAATATGATTTGATGAGATCTATAGTTGTTTTAATGACAGGTTGCTTGTTATAACCCTTAGATCCATTAGGTTTTAGTCGTGACTGTTTCATCCTTGTTAATAAATTCTAACTTCTTGCTTTGTGCACCCATTCTCCTCCTAAGTTCTTTGATCATCTTTGAGATCTTTGTGATAATTACTCTGAACTCTTTCTCAGGTAGATGGCCTGTCTCCACTTCCACTTAGTTCTTCTGGGGTTTTACCTTGTTCCTTCATCTGGAAGATATTCCTCTGCTGCCTCATTTTGTCTAAGTTGCGGTTTGTATTTTTGTGTATGTGGTGGGTCAGTTATGTTTCTTAACCTTGGAGAAGTAAGATGCTTTGTAAGAAGTAAGAGCCTTCTTTGTAAGACATCCTATGCGTCCCAACAGGGCACTCCCCTCTCATCACCCAAGCATTATGCTCTCAGGGTTCCCCCTAAGAGGGCCATATGGGTCCTTCTGCTGTGGTGGGCTGATTATGTGGGCAATCTGCTAGCCTAGTGTGGTTGGCTGCCAGGCCCTGTCTTGTGCAGATGCTTTTGGCTGCGGTTTAGCAGGGCCTGGTCGCGAGGCAGCTGGCTGCAGAACCCTTGAGGGCCCCGGGGTTAGTGCTGGCTCACTGGTGGGCAAATTTAAGGTCCTGAAGACTCTGGGGCTGTTGCCCACCCACTGGCAGGTGCAGCCAGATCCTGGGCTAAGTGTCAGTGTAGTGTCAGACAGAGCCAGTTCCTGGAGTCTGACTGCAGGACCCACGGATCCCAGAGTTCATTTCATATCATTCTGTGTGTGTATGTAGGCTGGATGGTATTTCTGACACAGTTGGATGTGGATCCAGGGAATCCAAAAGGAAATCAACCCTGGATATTCACTGGAAGGACTGATGCTGGAGTTCCAATATTTTGTTCACCTGATGCAAAGAGCTGACTCACTGGAAAAGACCCTGATGCTGGGAAGGATTGAAAGCAAAAGGAAATGGGAGCAGCAGATGATGAGATGGTTAGATAGCACCATCGACTTAACGGACATGAATTTGAGCGAGCTCTGAGAGATCGTGGGGGACAGAGGAGCCTGGCATGCTGCAGTCCATGGGGTCGCAAAAAATGGGATAGGAAGTGTCCCACTTAGCAGTGCTAAGTTTGGGGGATACAGAGATGAAAAAGACATGCCTTACCATGAAGGAACTNGATCAGTCCTGGGTATTCATTGGAAGGACTGATGTTGAAGCTGAAACTCCAATACTTTGGCCACCTGACTCCAAGAGCTGACTCATTTGAAAAGACTCTGATGCTGCGAAAGTTTGAAGGCAGGAGAAGGGGACAACAGAGGATGAGATGGCTGGATGGTCTCATCAACTCAATCGACATGGGTTTGGATGAACTCTGGGAGCTGGTGATGGACAGGGAGGCCTGGCATACTGTGGTTCATGGGGTTCCAAAGAGTCAGACACGACTGAGCAACTGAACTGAACTGAACTGAAACAACTGACAGAGAATTAATTTCAAAAATATAGAAGCAGCTGATAGAACTCAATACCAGAAAAGCAAATAACCCAATCAAAAAGTAGAAAAGGGACCTGAAGAAACATTTCTCCAAAGACATAAAGATAGCTAACAGGCACATAAGAAGATGCTCAACATCACTCACTATTAGAGAAATGCAAATCAAAACTACAATGAGATATCACCTCACACCAGTCAGAATGGCCATCCTCAAAAAGTCTACAAACAATAAATGCTGGAGAGGGTGTGAAGAAAAGGGAACACTCTTATCTTGCTGGTGGGAATGCAAACTGATAAAGCCACAACGGAAGACAGTATGGAGATTCCTTAAAAAGCTAGCAATAAAACCACCATATGACCCAGCAATCCCAGTGCCAGGCATATATCCTGAGGAAACCAAAACTGAAAAAGACACATGTATCCCAATGTTCACTGCAGCACATTTACAATAGCTAGAACATGGAAGCAACTTAGATGTCCATCAACAGATGAATGGATAAAGAAGTTGTGGTACATATATACAATGAAATACTACTCAGCCTTTAAAAGGAATGCATTTGAATCCATTCTAATAAGGTGGACAAACCTAGAGTTCAAACCTAGAGAGTGAGGCAAGTCAGAAAGGGAAATATAAGTATAGTATACTGACGCATATATATGGAATCTAAAAAGATGGCACTGATTATTTTTAGGAAAGCAATGGAGAAACAAACATAGAGATCAGACCTATGGACATGGGGGGAGAGGAGGGAGAAGGGGAGATGTATGGAACATGTAACATAGAAATTTACAATACCATATGTAAAATAGATAGCCAATGGGAATTTGCTATGTGCCTCAGGGAACTCAAACAGGGGCTCTGTAACAGGCTGAAGAGTGGGATGAAGAGGGAGATGGGAAGGAGGCCCAGGAGAGAGGGGACTTGGGTGTACCTATGGCTGATTCTTGTTGATGCATGACAGAAAACCACAAAATTCTGTAAAGCAGTTATCCTTCAATTAAAAAATTAAAAAACAAAACATGGTTTTAGCAACCTCTAGGGCTAAACAGATTGGAGCCTAAACCCCTCCTTCCCTCAGCCAGAGGTCAGGATCTGCCAAAAGCCCAAGGTCACTCTGGGGAAGGAGACCTAACATGATATTGTACACAGGGGCCTTGGAAGCAGATAAGGCAATGATGCAAACACTAGACAGATGTGTTCAGAGGGAGAAAAGGAAGGGAAAACAACATCTCCCACTTCTGAAACCCAAAATTCTAAAATATGTAAACACATCCAAAAAAAAAACAAGATGTCCAAGGCTTAAACTTTTTAAAATATTTGCAACGCTTAGTGACATGAGTAACTTCCATTTAAAAAAAAGTATGAAATAAAAGCAAACATAAATAAACCAAGAGTCAACAGATATGCAAAACAACCAAGCAAGAATTTTGCAAATGAAAAACAGTCAAAATATCCATCTATGGCCAAGTGGAATACTAAAATTATAAATAGATAATGGAATACTATTCAATCTTTAAAAAGAATGAAATTTTCATACATGCTACAATATGGATGAGGTTTGAAAACACTAAGCCAAGTGAAGTAAAACAGACGCAAAGGAACAAATATTAAATGATTTCACTTATATACACACAGATATATATATATATATATATATATACACACACACACACACACACACACACACACACACACATATACATACAGCAAAAGAAAGGTTACCAGGAGCTGAGGGAAAGGAGGAATAGAGAGTTACTGTTTAAAGGGTAAAGAGTTTCTGTTTGGGATGAGGGAAAAGTTCTAGAGTTGAATACTGATGAAGGTCTGGACAGCACTGTGAATGTACTTAATGCCATCAGACTGTACACTTTAAAATGGTCGAAATGCTAAATTTTACACACAGTTTACCACAATTTTTTTAAATGATAAAAAGTACCAGAAGTAGGGGAAAAAAAAAAAAAAAACCTCAGCACAAAGGATACATGCCAGTTAGAAGTCAAAAGAAAGTCAGCAGCAAGATATATATGAATACTTAAGAGATATGGGGATGAGGCAGAAGAACTCCAACATACTCCTAACATAAATCCCAGAAGAAAAGAGTGGTAATGTTAGAGAAAATTGGGATTTCCTGTTCCTTAGCTGTCCTGCATTGTAACTCTCCTTCTATGCTGGAGAAAAACCCTAACACAGAGCTGCCTTCCAGAATCCAAGTGGAAAACGATGGACACTTGATTTCTCAGACTCCTTATAACTATA
This sequence comes from Neotragus moschatus, assembly GCA_006410615.1. Classification (NCBI taxonomy): domain Eukaryota; kingdom Metazoa; phylum Chordata; class Mammalia; order Artiodactyla; family Bovidae; genus Neotragus; species Neotragus moschatus. The sequence continues at coordinate 930,002 of SJYA01002770.1, forward strand.
GTACAGGCTCAGGGCCTGAGCTCCAGCTACCCCAGACTTAGAAAAGAAAACCAATTATCCAAAGCAGCAGAGACTACAAAGAAATCAACTTGTTGGCATGTACATTCAGTTTCCAGAGGCAGACGTTTCTACATGAGCATCCAGTTTTGAGTTGGTAAGGCGACGGCAAGAGGCAGAATTAATTAAATACAGAAGATTTCAGAAAAGACCTAAAGAAAGTAACAAGGTTAACCAGGCACAGTGTTCAAGCACAGGAAACATCATAAGCAAAAACCTTAAGGCAGGAACATATCTGACATGTTTGAATAAAAGGAAAGAAGCCAAAATAACTAAAGTCAACTGAGAAAAAAAGATAGCAGATGAGGTCACAGGGGTGACAAGAAGCCACATCATAAAACTTTGTAAGGCTTTGTAAGAACTCTGGTTTTTGCTTTGAGTGAGATGGGAGTCATTGAAAGGTTTTAAGCACAGAAGTAGCATGGTCTAACTTATATTTTTAAAAACTGTTTTGGCAGCTGTATTGAGAATAAACTGTAGGAGGCCATGAATACAAGTGGGGAGAGCAGTTAGAAGGCATTGCAGTAACACAGGCAGGAAAGCGTAATCACAGAAAGTCCCCACTTTTCCTTCCATGTCAAGCTGCGACTAGTTAGGACATAGCTTGCCTTTTTCTAAGCTGTTTAATGCTGTATAAAGCACAATTCTATTCCATGGTCCTTGAGATGATCACATCCTTTGTACTATTCCTGGACAACTGACTCTCAATAACTCTTCCAATATTCCTTTGAAAGTGAAAATGTTAGTCGCTCAGTCATGTCTGACTTTTTGCAACCCCATGGACTGTAGCCCACCCATCTCCTCTCTCCATAGGATTCTCCTGGTAAGGATACTGAAGTGGGTTGCCATGCCCTTCCTCAGGGGATCTTCCTGACCCAGGGACTGAACCTGGGTCTTTCGCACTGCAAGCAGATTTTTTACCATTTGAGCTGGATGCCATTACAGATTCCCTTCCTATTCTTTCTCTGTCATCTATTACCTCAAGGCCATGTGTGGTAATGGTAATAACAAGGCTCCCAGAACACATACAACAGAAATCTATATGATTATAAGCAAAGTCTAACACTGTCTTCTAGCTCTGTCCTAGGGGGGAAAGTCTGAAGCTAGGTTGAGAGAAGTTTGATAAATAGATCAACAATGAGGTCGTGTCTGACTCTTTGTTACCCCGTGGACTGCAGTTCACCAGGCTCCTTTCTCCATGGAGTTCTCCAGGCAAGAATACTGGAATGGGTTGCCATTCCCTTCTCCAAGGGATCTTCTTGACCCAGGGATCGAACATGGGTCTCCTGCACAGCAGGCAAATTCTTTACCATCTGAGCTACAAGGGAAGCTCCAATGAGGTCAAGAGAAAATTAAAAAAAAAAAAAAAAGTACCAAAAGATAACTTAGCCTGCATGATCAAAAAGCAAGAGACTTCTGGGTACTGCTGACCTCCTGTTTCTCCTTTAAACTGTATTCCCAAGTAAGAATTTTGTATGCTAGCGCATACAAGGAATGAATGGATAGATGAGACAATTTGATATACTCCATAATATCTATGGAAACACTGACAGATTTTATTTTCTTGGGCTCCAAAATCACAGCGACTGCAGTCATGAAATTAAAAGATGCCTTGCTCCTTGGAAGGAAATCTATACAGTGTGTTTTTTAATATGCTTTTTGGCAGAGACATCACTTTGCTGATAAAGGTCCATATAGTCAAAGCTATGGTTTTTCCAGGAGTAATGTACAGATGTGAGAGCTGGACCATAAGAAAGGCTGAGTGCTAAAGAATTGATTCTTTCAAACTGTGGTCTGGAGAAGACTCTTGAGAGTCCCTTGGACTGCAAGGAGATCAAACAGTCAATCCTAAAGGAAACTAACCCTGAATATTCATTGGAAGGACTGATGCTGAAGCTGAAGCTCCAATACTTTGGCTGCCTGATACAAAGTGCCAACTCACTGGAAAAGACCCTGATGCTGGGTAAGATTAAGGGTAGGAGGAGAATGGGGCAACAGAGAATGAGATGGTTGGATGGGATCATCAACACAATGGATGTGAGTTTGGGCAAACTCCAAGATGCAGTGGAGGACAGGGAAGCCTGGCCTGCTGCAGTCCATGGCGTCACAAAGAGTCAGACACAGCTGAGCAACTGAACAACAACATAATATAGAATTGGAAGGATAATCTCTGGTCAGGCAATCAGGGCTACCAAAAGTTGAATGTTTACTGATGCTCTGTGTAAGAGTTCAGAGCAGTTTTCTCTTTCATCTTCAGTGCTCAAATAGCCAAAAAACAAACTCTAGTTTTGTCCTGATCATTTCTGAATTACAAGGTCACTTGGATTTATGGCCTTTTATCTATATTAAGACAAAAAGGGCAGGTTACTGACTTGGACAAAAATGGCAGAGATAGTAGAGGCATTGCATAACACAAAAGACCCTAAATTTTGCTCCTACTAAACCTCCTTTTGCAGCAGAAAAAGGCCTTTCTTCTCTACTGTGATGAGGGTGTTCTTACCTTGCTTGAAGACTTTCAGACTGGCTCACTCAAATGAGTAATCTTGCAGAGCAAGCCAATTTACAAAAATGTCTTATACCAACTATCCCAATGTCTCATGAATTTGATCTACTTCCTTTCCTAGCCATTCCAAGATGAATGTGGTGTAAGGTCCAGGAGCTGCTCTTGAGATCAGCTCCATGGAGTTTTACTCAAGACTGATTGGGTACTGAACCAAGCAGGACCCTATAGGGCCTTCCCAGAACAGAATGCTGCCCCAAACTCCACAATGTCTTCTGCCTGATTCTTGTCTGTAGACAAGAGTCCTTTAGCCTCCTAAGTCTTCCTGAATTCCAAAGAGTAAATTTAATCAGACAAGTGAGAAAATACAGAAATAAAGGAAAACAGTCAAGCAAGACAAGTTAGTAATAGTTCAGCCATTAAAACAAACTCAAGGACCTTTAGTTCCTCTTCAAGCACTGTAGATAATAATATGTGCCATATGCTTTGTTGCAGAGACTGAAACCCCCACCAGATCGAAGAAGTTAACCTCAGGCTGCTCACAAGCAGGCAGACCCCAGACAGGTTGAAACCAGAAGGTTGATGATGTTGACCCCTGATTATCTCACTACCAACCATTCGGGGGACTATCCATGAATTGATCACACCCCACAACCCCCCTCCCTCACCCTGTCTAAAAACCCTTCTCTGAAAGCCTTCTAGTAGTTCAGCCCTTTTAGGCACTTGCTACCTGGACCTCTTGCTTGGTGCCCTATGATAAATGTCGCACTTCCTTCACCACAATCTGGTGTCAGTAGATTGGCTTTACTGCACATGGGCAGACCAAGGTTTAGTTCAGTAACAGTACCATAACTGTGGGATCAGAACTGGCCAGTAGCAGTGGGTAACCCTGAGATATCAATATGGTACCATACACCAAGTGGATTAGCCAACACCATTAGGCAGGTTCCTTACAGTGGACTCCACTGATCATCACATACTTAACAAAACTGCACTCAATATTTGCTAGCCATAGATAAGCTTAGCTTTAGGGCTATAAAAGATTCCAAGCTGCTTTTGTCCTGAGGTTCTCTCTGAACGAGAGACTTACCATCTTGCAAATGAGTAATATGATCTAGACAAATGAGTTTCCTCTCTGGCAGTCCTCTCCCCGAAGAGTTCAAGTATACTTTTCCCCTTCCAGTTGTGGCCTGGCACTGCTGTCTCTGAAAGGTCTCCTGCTGTGATGGAATTGCCTTTGTCAGAGCTCTGCCTAAATAAAGCCCATTATGTGCTACTACCATCTCATGGTCATGTCTTTTTTCTTTATCAGCCCTCAAACTCTCTAATTTACTACAAATGTGTAAATTTTTCAGTGAAACTTTATAAAAAGCAACAACAATATTTAGTCATTTTACGAATGAGAAAATCTAGGTATCAAGAAACACTTAGGAAGATAACAGAAAATATTAAAATTTTTAAAGTTCCCACAAGAACATTTTCACAGATTATTCAAAAAATTTCACTTCCTTGTCAACCAAACAAAACAAGTACTTCAGTAAAAATGGCACAAATTTCTCAAGAAGCAGATGATATGCCCTATAAAGCACTGAAAGTACAGTTATACCCTCCCAAGTATGGCAGGAGGCAATGAAGAAGGCACATGATAGAAACACAGCGCATGTTCTCTGACTGAAAGACCCTGAATTCCTGGCTGATATTTGCTAAGGTTGACCCTTAAGTCCCCGTCTTGCTGATCTAACCAAGCACTGGGAAGATATCCAGGAGAAATCTGACCATTTTAATCCACAATACCACCTATGCAGTACTGCTATCTAAGATGCTTAAGTCGAATCTAACCATAAGGAAACAGACAAACACCAATTGAGGGACATTTTGCAAAACAACTGGCCTGGGCACTTCAACAAAGTCAATGGCATAAAAAGGAAAAAGAAAACCAAGCCTGGAGAACTGCTGAGAAAGATGAAATATAATATTAATTCTTGACTGGATCCTGAACCACACCCCACCCAACCCCCAAAAAACCAACCAAATGAAAACAGATATAAAGAATATTCATGGGACAATTAGGAACATTTGAACTTGGACTATATATTTTATAGTATGATAGCAGAGTAATGCTCAAAATTCTCCAAGCCAGGCTTCAAAAGTACATGAACTGTGAACTTTCAGGTGTTCAGGCTGGATTTAGAAAAAACAGAGGAACCAGAGATCAAATTGCCAACATCCGCTGGATCATAGAAAAATCAAGAGTTCCAGCAAAATATCTACTTCTGCTTTATTGACTATGCCAAAGCCTTTGACTGTGTGGCTCACAACAAACTGTGGAAAATTCTGAAAGAGATGGGAATATCGGACCACCTGATATGCCTCCTGAGAAATTTGTCTGCAGGTCAGGAAGCAACAGTTAGAACTGGACATGGAACAACAGACTGGTTCCAAATAGGAAAAGGAGTACGTCAAGACTGTATACTGTCACCCTGCTTATTTAACTTCTATGCAGAGTACATCATGAGAAATGCTGGGCTGGAAGAAGCACAAGCTGGAATCAAGACTGCCAGGAGAAATATCAATAACCTCAGATATGCAGATGACATCACCCTTATGGCAGAAAGCAAAAAATAACTAAAGAGCCTCTTGATGAAAGTGAAAGAGGAGAGTGAAAAAGCTGGCTTAAAACAGCATTCAAAAAAAGAAGATCATAGCATCCGGTCTCATTACTTCATGGCAAATAGATGGAGAAACAATGGAAACAGTGACAGACTTTATTTTGGGGGGGCTCCCAAATGACCATGGATGATGACTGCAGCCACGACATTAAAAGATGCTTGCTCCTTAGAAGAAAAGCTATATCCAACCTAGACAGCATATTAAAAAACAGAGACATTACTTTGCCAGCAAAGGTCCATCTAGTCAAAGCTTTGGTTTTCCCAGCAGTCATGTATGAATGTGAGAGCAGGATTATAAAGAAAGCTGAGCACTGAAGAATTGATGCTTTTGAACTGTGATGTTAGAGAAGACTCTTGAGAGTCCCTTGGACTGCAAGGAGATCCAACCAGTCCATTCTAAAGGAAATCAGTCCTGAATATTCACTGGAAGGACTGATGCTGAAGCTGAAGCTCCAATACTTTGGCCACCTAAAGCGAAGAACTGACTCATCTGAAAAGACTCCGATGCTGGGAAAGATTGAAGGCAGGAGAAGAAGGGGACAACAGAGGATGAGATGGTTGGATGGCGTCACCAACTTAACAGACATGAGTTTGAGCAAGCTCCAGGAGCTGGTGACGGACAGGGAAGACTGGGGTGCTGCTGCAGTCCATGGGATCTCAAAAGAGTCGGACATGACTGAGTGACAGAACTGAACTACTGTATCTATGTTACATTTCCTGAGCATCATAATTATTCTGTGATTATGTTAGAGGATATACTTTTTCTTGAGATATAATATATACCCTAAAATATTTACAGTTCCTGGGTTCTGGTATCCCCAACCTTTATAGTTTGTATTCCCAGGCATCAGAGTACAGAAAGCTTTACTGCAGTGATTGTTTTGTGTTATTCCTGTATTTCTTCCTTTTTTTCTTTCACTATTCAAACTTGTTGTTGTTCAGTCAGCAATTCCTGTCCAACTCTCTGTGATGCCATGGACTGCAGAACTCCAGGCCTGCCTCTCCCTCATCACCTCCCTGAGTTTCCTCAGGTTCATGGTCACTGGATTGGTGATGCCATCCAACCATCTTATCCTCTGTCACCCTCTTCTCCTTCTGCCTTCAGTCTTTCTCAGCATCAGGGTCTTTTCCAAATATGTGTCTAAAATTCCCTATATTAAATTCTATTTTATAAAATGACTCACAAGTTTCTCTTTTCCTGATTAAATCCTAACTTACCAGAATGATACTCCAATGCTAGCTCAACCTCTGGTCAAAAACATCATTTCCAGTCCCCAAAGCTATCATAGTTAAACAGTATCTTTAAAATGATGTTTAACTTTTTAAAATAAAATCACAATCCTATAATAATACATATTACTTTTTAAAAAAAGGCATTAAAAATAAACAATTTTTAAAAATCACCCATAATTTGAACATGCAAAAGCAACTGATATTAACATTTTGATTTAATATATCTTGATTCTCTTTTATTCACCAATTGCTTTTGTTTCATAATTTTGTGACCAAACTATATACCCATTATATACCCTATCATTTTATCCTTAAGGTATACCTTTAAGTGCGCATGCGTGCTAAGTCACTTCAATCATGTCCAACTCTGTGTGACGCTACAGACTATAGCCCACCAGGCTACTCCATCCATCGGATTCTCCAGGTAAGAATACTGGAGTGAGTTGTTGCCATTTCCATATTTTTTTTCAATTTTGACTTGCAAAAAAGGAAAGATTTTAAAAGTCTCCCTCACTTTTCATACACAGAAACAAAATGACAGGTTTATCACTAACTCCTATCCTATCAAAGACTATTCTCAAAATAACACATCATTTTATCAAATATACTGCATGTATAATTGTTTTTATGAAATTCATAACAACTCAAGTTACCTTTCCAGTATACAGGAAAAGAAATTAAAGTTGTCAGTATTTTAATATAAAATTATTTCCTCAGAATTATATATGATAAAGTATATTTTTGCAGGAAAACATAACAACAGTGTATTTTATACTATGAATCAAAAGGAAAAAAGTCTTCCTCTGCAGCCAATAAAAATTATAAGTAAGTTTAGCAAAGCCAACTACTCACCCCCTATTACTGACAATTGCTTTTTTCAAATGAATGTAATTTGCAGGAAAGATCCCCTATAAAAGAGATAAGATTTCCTATTAGAAAAAGTAATTTGTGATTAACATCTCATTTAGACTGAAATAACAGATTTCAGCATGGAAATACTCTATCAACAAAACAGTAGATCTCTTCAGGTAACAACCACTTTACATATTAATTAAGAATACAAAGTTCCACAAACTATGTTTAACAGGAATTTCATTGTCATTCGCCATCAGAGTCTATTTACAAGGGGGAAAAACTAGTGGTAAGCAACCACAAAAACTTTTAAGTTTTAGAAATATTCCATCAAATCACACTTAAGATAGTATAGACTTATGCACAGAGCTTGGCATGTATCTACAAAACCAACATTATCATCTAACCAACAATTTACAGCTTATTCAGCTCTGAGTTAGAGAAAGAATTCTCACACTCTGGGCAACATTTGTATTTACAAAGAATAAATCAATTTGAGAGCGTCTATAAATGTTTCTTCTTTTACTCTTTGAAAATGGTTTCCACTTTGGTATCTGCCATAATCTGATTTCAGTTCTTAAAAGGATTTTATTAAATGTATTGTTTTAAAATCAATTACTTTTTCTAATCAATGTTTCACTTCTTTTCCTGATGAATAAAACTTCCTTCAAAATAAAACACAAATGGTCTATTTTTTTTTTTAATACTCTTTGGCCCACACCACTGTCAGTAATAAACTCAATCTATACCACACAGGCGCATCAGCAGCTGAAGTATAGTAATGCATTTTACAGTTTTCAGTGTACAGCTCTTTCAGCTCCTTGGTTATATTTATTTCTAAATATTTGATTGTTTTGACGCTATCATGAATGGGATTGTTTCATACTGGTAGTATTTTGTTGAGAGTTTAACATCTATATTCATCAGTGATAATGATCTGTAGTTTTCTTTTCCTATAGTGTCCTTTTCTGACTTTGATATCAGAGTAATGCTAGCCTCAAGAAACAAATCTGGAAGTGTTCCCTCCTCTTCAGTTTTTGGAATAGCTTTCATGAAGGATTGGTGTTAATTCTTCTTTAAAGTTTAGTAGTATTCACCAGTGAAGTCATCTGGCCTTGAACATTTCTTTGTTGGGAGGTTTTTAATAATTACTGATTCAGTTCCCTTACTGATTATTGGACTGTTCAGATTTTCTATTTTTCCTGATTCATTCTGGATAGGTTTTAAGTTTCTAGGAGTTTATCCATTTCTTATAGATTGTTCAATCTGTTAGCATACAATTGTCATAGCAGTCTCATAATCCTTTGTGTTTCTGTGGTATCATTTTTAATGTCTGCTCTTTTATTTCTCCTTGTCTTTTTTTCCCCTCAGTTAATTTCATCTTTAAAAAGAAACAGCTTTTAGTTTCATTGACCTTTGCCCGTGTTTTTTGGTCTCTTTTTCATTTATTTCCACCCTAATTTTTGTTATTTTCTTGACTCTGCTAAATTTAGGCATAGTTTCTTCAGATGTAAAGTAAGATGGTTTATTTAATATCTTTCTTTTTTTCTTACTGTAGGCATTTATCACTATTAACTTCCCTCTTTAAACTGCTTTTGGAGTAGCCCATAGGTTTTGGGGTATTGTGTTTCTGTTTTCATTTGTGTCAAGATTTTTTTTTAATCTCTTCTTTGGTCCACTGGTGGTTCAGAATATGTTCTTTAATTTACACATACACGTGAATTTTCCAGTTTTCTTCCTGTTGTTGATTTCTAGTTTCATACCATTGTGGTCAGGAAAGATGCATGGTGTGATTTCAATCTTTTTAAATTTACTAAAGCCTTTTTATATGACCTAGTCTGAAGAACGTTCCATTTACAATTGAAAAAAACATGTACTTTATTGCTGATATATGAAATATTCTTTATTATGTCTATTAGATATACTTGGTAGTACAAGTCCAACATTTCCTTGTTGATTTTCTGTCTGGATGACCTATTCAGTGCAGAAAATGGGGTACTGAAGGCCCCTATTATTATTTGGTATCTAATTCTCCCTTCAAATCTATTTGCTTAATATATTTGGGGGCTCCATCTCCAATGTACACATATTTATTACTATTATATCTTCTTTATATATGTCTCCTTTATCTCAGGGGTTCTTAACCAGGGGCAATTTTACCACCACCACCCCAACCACCTCCCACCCCACCCATCAGCCCCAGGGCCTTTAGCAATGTCTAGAGACACAACTTGAGAGATGTTAATGAGCGGAAGTCATATAATTTGCTAAACTTTTCATAATGTATAAAATAACAAGGATTTATCTAGCCCAAAATGTCAACTCTGACAAAAATGAGACGCCCCGGCTATGAGGAATTAAAAGTTTGAAGGTACTGTCTTCTTATAAACACTACTTTAAAAACCAGTAAGTGATTCTACTGAGAAATTAATGATTACAACTCTGAAAATTTTTAATAAAAATTAATATGTGATCATTTTGGTATTTTCTATTTAAGAAAAAGCATAATATGTTAAATATTAAGCCACAGAAACTATATAAGAAAAAGTAGTAATATTATAGAGAAAAGTAAGTTTTTACAAATCCATTACTGGAAAAGAATGCTGCTATATGTATTATAATTGCCAATTAAAATATATTTGGCCTGATCAAATTATTGTTATTTGGTAAGAGAATACACATATAAATCTAGTTCATAAAATTAGCATGTGGCACTTAACAGTCTTCTTTAAATTCATATTTTAACAAGAACATTATGATCAGAGACGTATCTAATTCAAAATAAAGTTTTTTTCATTTTAGAAATAAAGTCATCTTACTAATCACAGGGCTAGACAGGAGTAGGCCTATAAAAAAGTTAATTTGCTTGCTGTCAACTATTTTAAGGAAAAATACTAAATGTCCTAAATAGGCTTTTTCAAAATAAGCTTTGCAACTATTACCACACACACATTTTGTCCTTTTTAAAAAGTCATTGTAATACTGCTGACAAAGAGAAGAGTCTGATACAGTTCTGTAAAGGAAAGAATGAGTGTGGCTACTGTAAAAGATTAAAAGATGGAAAGCAAGGATTGCTTTTATATCAAACAANTTGCTGTCAACTATTTTAAGGAAAAATACTAAATGTCCTAAATAGGCTTTTTCAAAATAAGCTTTGCAACTATTACCACACACACATTTTGTCCTTTTTAAAAAGTCATTGTAATACTGCTGACAAAGAGAAGAGTCTGATACAGTTCTGTAAAGGAAAGAATGAGTGTGGCTACTGTAAAAGATTAAAAGATGGAAAGCAAGGATTGCTTTTATATCAAACAAATATACTAGGCCACTTTCTAGATTAGAAAAGGTAACAATAAACTTTTTATTACCTTTACATTTGGCTTCTTTGTTGAAACTCCCCTATACCAACCTAAAATAAAGCATACAAAAGATATTAAAATCATATTCTTATTGTTTTCTATGAAAGACATGAGTATTTTTAGGCTAATTATTTAATGCAAAACTTTCTAGTAAGTTTTAGGCACTTTATGCCTTTATTAAGCATAGTTTACTCCAAAAGAAGCAATCTTACAAAAAAATAAAACATTCCCAATCTTCATCAAAAACACAACATCCTTTCAACTGAAAAAAGACAAAAAAAATTAGAAAATACTTCAGAGGACACATATTCAACTCCTTGAAAACTCCCAGATGAAACTATTCCAGGATAAGAAAATGCCAAAATCATATAGTTTTTTGGTGACAGATATCATAGGAAATAGATAGGGAAACAGTGGAAACAGTGTCAGACTTTATTTTTCTGGGCTCCAAAATCACTGCAGATGGTGACTGCAGCCATGAAATCAAAAGACGCTTACTCCTTGGAGGAAAAGTTATGACCAACCTAGATAGCATATTCAAAAGCAGAGACATTACTTTGCCGACTAAGGTCCGTCTAGTCAAGGCTATGGTTTTTCCAGTGGNTCTTCTGAAAACCTTCTTTAGTTGATTTGCTGGTGACAAAGTCTTTTTGTTTGAAAACCTTTTTATTTCACTTTAATTTGGAAAGTTATTTTCATTGAGCATAGATTCCTAGGTTAGGAGTTAGTTTCCTCTTGATATTTTAAAGCTATTATAGCTGTCTCTTATACACATCTAGATGTGTATAAGAGACAGGAATTGATGCCTTTGAACTGTGGTGTTGGAGAAGACTCTTGAGAGTCCCTTGGACTGCAAGGAGATCCAACCAGTCTATTCTGAAGGAGATCAGCCCTGGGATTTCTTTGGAAGGAATGATGCTACAGCTGAAACTCCGGTACTTTGGTCACCTGATGCAAACAGTTGACTTATTGGAAAGACTCTGATGCTGGGAGGGATTGTGGGCAGGAGGAGAAGGGAACAACAGAGGATGAGATGGCTGGATGGCATCATTGACTCGATGGACGTGAGTCTGAGCGAACTCTGGGAGTTGGTGATGGACAGGGAGGCCTGGTGTGCTGCGATTCATGGGGTCGCAAAGAGGCAGACACGACCAAGTGACTGAACTGAGCTGAAGGAGAGTACAGCCCTGACTTTCTATCTCCTTGTCTCCCTGAATCTCCCATGCACTGAATTACACTACTCTCATTTCTTGGCTTTCCAGCCACTAAAGTTGACAGCAACACTTCATTTATTTTCTCTTACCATTCATACACAGTAATAACAGTGAAAGTTTCCATTACACAATAAAAATACTTTCCAGAGAAAGGAAATTTTTTTTGCCAACTTTCTTCAAATTCAATCTATTATTTTCAGAGTTTTGTTATAGTTTCTCTACTTAGGTTTAAGAGGAAACAATTCCAGTGAATAGAAGAAGAGGCCAAGAGTTGTATTTAAAGGAGGAATATAAATAAAAAAGAAAGAGGAGATTATTGATAATAACTAATATTAACAGAAAGCTTACTATTCCATGCACTGAAATTGAGTTAATTTCATGTGTTAACCTTTAAGATTCACAACAAAGTTAAGAGGAAAATAATCAACTTTTTCTCCCCTGAAAACATAACAAACAATAAAAGAAGAAATACTCTTATTTCTGCTTAGTATAATAGCTGAGATCATAAATTTGAATAACTCAATTTATACCTGAAAGTCTCACTATCTTCGATTTTTTTAAAGTGATAACCTTACCAACAGGACACTTTCAGTTCAGTTCAGTTCAGTTGCTCAGTCGTATCCGACTCTGCGACCCCATGAATCGAAGCACACCAGGCCTCCCTGTCCATCACCAACTCCCAGAGTTCACTCAAACTCACGTCCATCAAGTCCATGATGCCATCCTGCCATCTCATCCTCTGTTGTCCCTTTTTCCTCCTGTCCCCAATCCCTCCAAGCATCAGAGTCTTTTCCAATGAGTCAACTCTTCGCATGAGGTGGCCAAAGTACTGGAGTTTCAGCTTTAGCATCATTCCTTCCAAAGAACACCCAGGGCTGATCTCCTTTAGGATGGACTGGTTGGATCTCCTTGCAGTCCAAGGGACTCTCAAGAGTCTTCTCCAACACCACAGTTCAAAAGCATCAATTCTTCAGCATTCAGCTTTCTTCACAGTCTAACTGTCACATCCATACATGACTACTGGACACTTTACAGTATCTTAAACAGGACTGCTGCTGCTGCTGCTAAGTCACTTCAGTCGTGTCCGATTCTGTGTGACCCCATAGATGGCAGCTCACCAGGCTCCCCCTGTCCCTGAGATTTTCCAGGCAAGAACACTGGAGTGGGTTGCCATTTCCTTCTCCAATGCATAAAAGTGAAAAGTGAAAGTAAAGTCACTCAGTCGTGTCCGACCCTCAGCGACCCCATGGACTGCAGCCTACCAGGCTCCTCCGTCCATGGGATTTTCCAGGCAGGAGTACTGGAGTGGGGTGCCATTGTCTTCTCCCTTAAACAGGATCGATAATGATATAAAGAGCTTCCCTGGTCCGTGGTGCAGTAGGTCCAGTGGTTAAGAATCCAACTGCCAACACAGGGGACATAGTTTCAATCCCTAGTCCAGAAAGATCCCATGTGCTGCAAGGCAACTAAGCCCATGCACCACAACTACTGAGCCAGCACTGGAGAGCCTGTGCTCTACAACAAAAGAGGCCACCGCAACGAGAAGCCCACACCCCACCACTAGAGAGTGGCCCCCGTTCACAACAACTAGAGAAAGCCCGTGTGCAGGAACAAAGACCCAGTGCAGCCAAAAAGATAAACAAATAAATAAATAAATTTTAAATGGTAATCTTACCTAAAATTTTTAATTCTGTACCAGTGAAGTTAGACAATTCAAATATGCATACCCAAAAAGCCTACCTTTAAAATATTACAAATTTAGTCTCTAAAAATGCTGTTTTATAAAATATGATTAAAAATGAAGGTAATAAATGAAAAAATTTCTAATTGAGATGCAATGTTAAGTCCTATTTGATACTGAAATTATAGGGATTTTAATTCAGGAGTTACTCACAATGTATTCTATTTAAGCAATTATTCCACAAAGGAAATGAAAAAAGTACAGAAAATAGATTTTTAAATAAAATATAACCACATGAAAATATATATATATACATATATGACCACATTAGACTGAAAAGCAGGAAGCAAACACTAGATTTTAGAAAGACAGCTAGGGAGTCACTATACTTTCAAAGATAATAAAACTGAGAGAAAACATTACATACTGTTTAAAGGCAATTAAAGTACAAAAAACAGAACTGAGAACACAATACTGTCACAGAAATAGAAAAGCAGGACATTGGTGTGTGTATGTGTGCTTACTGCCTCTAAGTAAATGCTCAGTGAGTACTTACCGTGTGAATGAAATGAGACAGATGTAAGTGTTTACATTTGTCAGCTTAACTCTGGATGATTACACCTTCCACAACTGGTGTATAAACATACTTGGTGTATAAATTAAAGAGTCAGTTCAAGCCTGACTTTAAAAAAAAAGAAACTTTAAAAAAATTTAACACCATTAGGTTAGAAAAGCAATCAGTAAGAAAGGAAACACAAATTAAGAGAAAATATTCTGGGTCTTGTGTGTAAATACATATACTGAAGATTAATTCATCTGAAAGCTACAATTATTTAAACACATAGACAAAAAAAATAGTGGTCACCTGTCCCTGTGCCAGGCGTTTTCACATCTATAGTCTCAAAACACAGCTGAATATCACTTTGTTAAATACGCATCATCATTTAGATTGTGAACTGCCCTTCCCCATGTAAGTAAGGCTATACTATCAAAAAGAGCCAACAGTACCACTACAATTGCTGCTGACAGAGAGGCTACAGAACAGTGTTAGCAGTGTTAACCCAAAAGAATGAAGCCTCTATATAATTCAGGCCATGTGACAGTCAACAATCAGCAGGCCTTTACAAAGATTCCGGGTGCAAACCAATCAAGCTAGATCAAAAGCACCAAATGAAGTCCAACAAAAAGTACCCTTCAATAAGAAGTTTCAAACTTTTTATTCAAAGGTATAACACATTCTTCACTGTCTGACAAAAGGGAAACAAGGCAAATGTGTTCATTCTCACTCCTATCCTAGGGCTAACAGTTGCTCATCTCTGAATTAAGAGACAGGTAGATAATAGGCACAATTTCTATTCATTCCATATCATGATTAAAAATAATTTTTAAAAGTTATCACTCATTATGAAGGAACCAAATGAAAAGTCAAGGACCAAAACAAAGATCTACAATCTTCTAAAAATACTTTTTCTTTGCTATATCAATAAAAATATTCACAGCCCATCCAACTCTTGATCCTCTTTTCAATTATATAACTAATAGGTATGGAAGAAAGTACCAACCACTTACATAAAAAAAAGAAATTTATAGAGAATTCAGCCCCAAAATTGGGGGACATAATTATTCAAAAGGTCAACATTTAAAATCCTCTATTATTTCACTGCAAACTGTTAAAGAATAACCTTGTGTATTATTTGCATACAAAATAATTTAATGCTACTCTAAATCTTTATGTGCAGTAAGTATAAAAGATAATAACTGGCAATAAATAAATGGATATTAAAATAAATGGACAATAAATAAATGGACATTAAAAACTGAGAAATTTTACTCCCAAATGAGTTATTGCTCCTTTAAGCTTATGGTTCTCCATAAACTTATAAAGAACCATAAACAAGTTTCAATAATACTGCTATTGAATGGGACATTTTAAAAACTCTTTTATAATTCAAATATATATAAAATACATTTACTAACTTCTGCTTCTAGCGCTGACAAAACACTTCACATTAGACAAATATAAACCTGAAAAAAACACAAGAAACAATTGTGTAAGAGCAACGGAGAGCAACTATCCGAGACAAGATATGAGACACTATAATCCTTGAGAAAAGAGAATCACATCAGGTGAGTTTCTCCATGAGGACATTTCAGCAAAAATCAAAGTCCCGTTGAGTTAAGGAAAAAAGGTTGACACTGAGAGCTACTCGATACAATATCCACTAGTGCAACAGCCCAATTCCTACAGTGGTAATTCAGGGAAAATTTCTAAGAAGCCCGGCTTTCTGCAGCAGCTGAGAGGCTAAGGAGCTAGGCAGAGTCACATTACCTTTAGGAGACCTATAATAATAATACAGTAACTTTTCAACAGAAATGATGGAAATCAAAAATTAATGAAGTAAATCCTTAAAATGCTAAAAGAAAATATTCATCAACCTAGAATGCTACACCTAGGGAAAACATACCCTTTAAAATGATGACTAATTTAAAAACAGATTCACATAAACAAAAGTTGAATGAATGTGCAGCAAACCTGCACTAAAAAACATTACTAAAAGGAGTACTTACAGTAAAAAGAAAATGATCCCAGACAGAATCATGAAAAGAAGAAAGAAACAGCACTAGAAACAGTAAAAATGTGGGCAAACGAATACAGACAAAAAATATATGACAACAATGGTACAAATGTAATAAGAGGAGTCAATGCAGTTGAATCATTGTAAAGTTCATGCATTGTTGGAAGTGGTGTAAGAAAAACTTTAAGGTAGATCCTAGTAAGTCAAGAATGCATGTTTTCAACTCTAGGGTAATCACCAAGTGGGGCTTCCCAGATGGCTCAGCAGTAAAGAATCCACCTGCCAATACAGGAGACGCAGGTTCCATCCCTGAGTCAGGAAGATCCCCTGGTGAAGGAAATGGCCACTCGTCCCAGTATTCTTGCCTGGGAAATCCCATGGACAGAGGAGCATGGGGGTCTACAGCCCATGGGGTTGCAAAAGAGTTGGACATGACTTAGCGACTAAACAATAACAACTTATAGAAAGGGTCCCAAAAGGCTAAGATACAGATCTCTGAGGAACAGTGGAATGCTGCAAACATGCTAACCACTGCCACAGTGACAAATGCTAGAGGCCATTCACCAGAACCAAGACCACTGCCTGACATAAGGAATACTGCAGGGACCAACTGTCTTCAGAGCAGTTTGCCAGTGGTACAAAATAAAAACAAGAAGAATCAACTCTTTTCTTCAACCTCCAGCCTAATAGTCTCCCTACAATGCCCCTTTATTAGCAGAGTCTAACACAGACTAGCTGTCAAAAAAGAAACTCTGTGGTTTCCAGAGCTTCAAGCTCCAGTATCACAAGAAGGGCTAGAAGGGCAGGTTTTGAACTTAGAGGCAATAATAAGTCAGTAATTGACAGAGTCAGTATCTTTATTTAGGTCTCTCATCATGCCAAGTTCAGATAAGTGATAAAAGTCTTCTAATCTGTTTGGAAGGTAAACGTCTGGCTGTCATGATTTCAAAGGCCAAGTGGAAGGTGAAGGTTAGAAGTTTCCATGGTCAGTATTCAGTAGGTATGCTTGACTTAATCTTCCAGTTTTCAATACATCACCTATCTCCTACAAAAATGTGCATGAAGTGTCCCAATACACAGATGCTCTATTTATCCTTCATTTTCTAATAAACCTCAAAACCTCTACCAGATGAACAAGGAGCAGTCATCAAATGAATTGAAGGGAGAAGACTTATATACTTTTATCCTCATTTCCAAAGATGCCTGGTGCTATAAGTTTCTATGCCTTTTAAGGATCTGCTGTATAAATAAGGGTAGTTCCAAGATACGCCTACTATATGCTTGAGATTCAGGTATGTTGGGTCTATTAAGTCATAGTTTCCACTCTTCAAAGCCTTGCCAACTTTCTTTGTCCATTTGAGCACATTACATTTTAAAATCCCTGTATTTTGATTTTTATAGTGTTTCATAACTGATTTTGAATTTTTTTGTATATGGCATGAAAAAGTCCAGTTCGCCAAACACCATTTATTAAATAGATTGTCTTTTTCCCCACTATATATTCTTGCCTCTTTTGTCACAGATTAATTGACTATAAGTATATGTTTATTTCTGGGATCTCTATCATATTCCACTGACCCATGTGTCTGTTGTTGTGCCAGCAGCGTACTGTTTGGATAATTATATCTCCATAGTACAGTTTCAGCCTGGGAGCATGATACCTCCAGATTTGTTCTTTCTCAACATTGCTCTGATTATAAAGGGTCTTTTGGATTCCATGCAAATTTTAGGTTCATCTGTTCTAGTTCTGTGAAAATGCCTTTGATATTTTGATAGGGACTGCACTGAATTCATAGACTATCTTGGGCAGTATGGGCATTTTAATGATACTGATTTGTCCAATCTGTGTGCATGGTACGTCTTTCCATTTTTTTGTCTTGTTTACCATTTCTTTCATCAATGTTTCACAGTTTTCAGAGTACAGGTCTTTCACTGCCTTGGTGAAATTTATTCCTAGGAATTTACTCTTTTGATACAATTATAAATAGGACTGTTTCTTAATTTCTCTTTCTGATACTTCATTGTTCAAACAGAGAAATGCAACAGACCTCTGTAAATTAAGCTTGTATCCTGCAACTTTCCTGAATTCATTTACTGAATTCAATTTTTGAATAACAATTCACTTATTGAATAACAGTTTTTTGTGAAGTCCTTGGGGTTTTCTATATAAATTGACAGTATCATGTCACCTATAAACAGTGACAGTTTTATTACTTCCTTTTTAATTTGGATTTCTTTTATGTGTGTGACCTTTTTTTTTTTTTTTTGCCTAATTGTTGTGACAAGAACTTCTAACATTATATTGAAGGAAAGTGGTGAGTATCTTTGTCTTATTCCGTTTTTTATAATTTTAAATTTTACTTAGTTTTGGCTGCACTGGGTCTTCATTGCTGTGCACAGGCTTTCTTTAGTTGCAGCAAGTGATAGCTACTTTTCATTGTGATGCCCGGGCTTCTCATTGTGGTAGCTTCTCTCGTGGCAAAGCGCAGGCTAAAGGCACAAGGGCTTCAGTAGTTGCAGCATGCAGGCTCAGCAGCTGCAGCATGTGGGCTCTACAGTACATATTCAGTAGTTGCGGTACATGGGCTTAGTTGCTCTGTGACGTGTGGAGTCTTCGCATACCAGGGACTGAACCCATGTCCCCTAGCTTGGCAGGCAGATTCTTATCCACTGTGCCACTAACTAAGTTCCTTGTCTTATTTCTGATCTTAGAGCAAAAGCCTTCAGATTTTCTCCACTGAATATAATGTTAGCTGTAGGTTTTAATATATGTGTGGCCTTTATCATGTTGAGGTAGGTTCCCTCTATGCCTACTTTGCTGACGGTGAAAAGTGAAAGTGACAGTCACTCAGTTGTGTCTGACTCTTAGTAACCCCACGGACTGTATTCTCCAGGCCATAATACTGGAGTGGGTAGCCTTTCCCTTCTCCAGGGGAGCTTCCCAATCCGGGGGTCAAACCCATGTCTCCCGCATTGCAGGAGGATTCTTACCAGCTGAACCACAAGGGAAGCCCAAGAATACAGGAGTGGGTAGCCTATCCCTTCTCCAGCAGATCTTCCTGACCCAGGGCAGGCATATTCTTTACCAACTGAGCTATCAGGGACAGTTCTTGTCATAAATAGGTGCTGAACTTGTCTAATGCATTTTCTGCATCTCTTAAGATGATGTGATTTTTATTTTTAAATTTGATAATGTGACATATCTAATTAACTGATTTGTAGATATTGTACCATCCTTGCATCCCTAGGATAAATCCCACTTGCTCATGGTGTATGATCCTTTCAACATATTTAGTTTGGTTTGATATTTGATTTGATAATATTCTGTTGCAGATTTTGTATTTACATTCATCAATGATATTAGACTGTAACTGTGTGTGTGTGTTATCAGGTTGTTATCTGGTTTTGTTATCAGGATGATGGTGGCCTCGTAGCATGAGTTTGAAAGTGTTCCTTCCTCACTAACTTTCTGAACAGTTTGAAAAGGAAAAATATTAACCATTCTTTAAATGTCTGGTCATGTATAGATGAGAGTTGGACTGTGAAGAAGGCTGAGTGCCAAAGAATTGATGCTTTTGAACTGTGGTGTTGGAGAAGACTCTCGAGAGTCCCTTGGACTGCAAGGAGATCCAACCAGTCCATTCTGAAGGAGATCAGCCCTGGGTGTTCTTTGGAAGGAATGATGCTAAAGCTGACACTGCAGTACTTTGGCCACCTCATGCGAAGAGTTGACTCATTGGAAAAGACTGATGCTTGGAGGGATTGGGGGCAGGAGGAGAAGGGGACGACAGAGGATGAGATGCTGAATGGCATCACTGACTCCATGGACATGAGTTTGAGAGAACTCCGGGAGTTGGTGATGGACAGGGAGGCCTGGCGTGCTGCAATTCATGGGGTCGCAAAGAGTTGGACACAACTGAACAATTGAACTGAACTGAACTGACCGAAATGTTTGGTAGAATTCACCTATGAAGCCATCTGATCCTGGACTTCTGTTTGTTAGAAGTTTTTTTTATTACTGATTTAATTTTATTACTGGTAATCAGTCTGTTCATATATTCTATTTCTTTCTGATTCAGTCTTGCAAGTTTGCACATTCCCAGGAATTTATCCATTTCTTCTATGCAGTCCATTTTATTAGCATATAATTCTTCATAGTAATCACTTATAATATTTGTATTTCTGTGGTGTCAGTTTTAACTTCTCCCTTTTTATCCCTGATTTTATTTATTTGGGCCCTCTCTCCTTTTTTCTTAATGAATCTAGCTAAAAATTTATCAATTTCGTATATATTTTCAAGACTTTGTGGCTCAGTGGTAAATAATCTGCCTGCTAATGCAGAAGATGCAGGTTCGATCCCTAAGTCAGGAAGATCCCTTAGAGAAGGAAATGGCAACCTGCTTCAGTACTCTTGCCTGGGAAACCCCATGAACAGAGGAGCCTGAGAGGCTACAGTAAATGACTTCATGAAAAAGTCAGACACAAATTAGAAACTAAACAACAATATCATATATTATCAAAGGACCAACTCTTAACTTCATTGATGTTTTATGTTTTTAGGTCTCTATTTCAGTTATTTCCACTCTCATCTTTTATTTCCTTTTTTCTCCTAACTTTCGGTTTTACTTGTTCTTCTTCTAGTTTCTTTAATGTGCATTTTGATAATTTGAGATTTTTCTTATATCATGAAGTGGGCCTGTATCACTATGAACTTCCCTCTTAGAACTGTTTTATCTTCATCCCTCTTTGACTTTTCAATGATCCATTGATTGTTTAGTCTCCATATGTTTGTGAGCTTTTTTTTTTTTTCCAGTTTTCTTCTTGTGGTTAATTTCTAATTTCATACCAGTGAAATCCAAAAAGATGTCTGACATATGCTGGAAAGGGTGTGAAGAAAAGGGAATCCTCCTACACTGTTAATAGGAATGTAAACTGGTACAGCCACTATGGAAAACAGTATGGAGCTTTCTCATAAAACTAAAAATAGAGTTGCCATATGATCCAGGAATCCCGGTCTTGGGCATGTATCTGCAGAAAACCATAATTTGAAAAGCTACATGCACCCCTGTGTTTACAGTAGCTCTATTTACAAAAACCAAGATAAGGAAACAACCTAAATGCCCACTGACAGAAGAATGGATAAAGAAGATATGGTACATACATACAACGGACTGTTACTGAGCCATAGAAAAGAATGAAATAATGCCATTTGCTGCTACATGGATGGGCCTAAAGTTTATCACACTAAGAGAAGTCAGAAAGACAAATACCATATGAATATAAGTCCTTTATCAAATATCGCTTTCACTTTGTGACTTGCCTTTTGCCTCTCCTTAATGGTATCTTTTTTGTTTAAATTTTATTTATTTCTTTTTGGCTGTGCTGGGTCTTCACTGCTGCACAGGCTTTCTCTAATTGCAACAAATGGAGGATACTCTCCAGCTGTGATGCACAGGCTTCTCACTGCGGTGGCTTCTCTTGTTGCAGAGCACAGGCTCCAGGGAGCACAGGCTTCAGCAACAGCGACACATGGGCTCAGCAGTTGTGGTTCCCAGGCTCTAGAGCACAGGCTCGATAGTTGTGGCGGACAGATTAGTTGCTCTGTGGCATGTGGGATATTCCTGGACCAGGGCTCGAACCCATGTCCCCTGCCCTGACAAGTAGATTCTTTACCGCTGAGCCACCAGGGAAGCCCTCCTTAATAATATCTTTTGAACAACAGATCTTCATTTTAATGAAGTACAATTTATCAATAAAGGATCTCTGTCTACCCCTAGGCTAGAAGGGATATTTTCCTATGGTTCCTTCAAGATGCACAATTGCTCTAAACTGCACATTTATATTGACCATCCATCTGGAATTCAGTTTGTAGTATATGATGTGAAGTCAGGTTCGAGATTCACTGGTTTCAATACTGATCCAATACCATTTATTGACTAGGTCATCATCATTCTTCAGTCCAATCAGCCCAGCGTCACCAACTGTAAAGGACTTCATTTCTCCACTGCACTGCAATACCACCTTTTTCATATCACTGGAAGATAAATATGATAGTCTATATCTGGACCCTCTATTTTGTTTCATTATTGTCTTTGCCTCCAAACTATTTTATAATAGTCTCATTTTTAGCTCTCAGTGGGAAAGCTTTCAGTATTTCACAACTGAACATGATGTGTGCTGCAGGCTTTTAGATATCCTTTATTAGATTAAGAATATTCCCTTATACGCTTATTTTGCTAAGAGTTTTTTTTATCATGAAGTCGTTTTGATTTAAAATACTATTTTAAGAAAATTATTTAAATGAGTCCTGCACTAGAGCGCCCAGAAAAGTACACTACCAAACTGACATAGTTCCAGGGTCACAGTAAGTTGCACTTACTTCCATACCCATCTGAATGGTAAATTATATCAGAGCTCCACTTCCATTGGTACTATCTCCATGCTCACTTAGCAACATTTCCACTCTGTTAAATAATTTTAGGTGGTTTCTAGTCATGCTGAACTGCTCTCAACTTTGGAATATCGATTTTGACATCAATTTTGTTTCTGTCAATCCTCTGATTTTATGTGATATCTCCATAACTGTATTTTTCCCATATATTTTGTTGGCTACAGTGCATAATCTTTCAGAATGTGATATTTTTCAATAATGCATAAATATAATAGCAAAAATACACAAAAATGTTACAGAAGAAATAGCCAAGTCAAACTTCATTTGAGCATATATACTGCCTTGTTTTAATTATGACTGATCATGTCCAGCCAATCAGACAGAAACATACAAATGAACTGAATATAATTCAATTCCATTCAAATACAGATAATCAGGAGTAAAATATTATCTATTTGATTATAGGAAATTAAAAGTAATTACTTGACATAGTATATAAAAAACATGTTCTGACAGCCAACAATAGTTATTTCATTGTTGCTATTAGAATAGAGCCAAAATTACTCATCAGTTATGCTGAACAGAGATCAGGAATGATTTTACAGCAGTGTATCATAATATGATTAATCATGGCTTCAAAAAGGTTGCTTATAACCAGCACTACAAAATAAACATACATAATACTGCCAAAAATGATCACTATTTGTGTCTTATAATTTATAGGTCCATACTTACCCTCACACTTTTCAAGAATCTGGACTGTTTCTCCTATTTCTAAGACCAACCCTTGGGGAACAGATCCTCGAAAGCTGCATATCACTAGAAAACCAAAGATAAACATGTCAATTAGAATTTTTAAATACTGATATAGGGTCTGTGTCACTGAAATTAGGCACTAAATTTTCTTTAATATATGCTCTCTCTTTTAATTCATTTTTCAAATATGTAAGCCCCTGTAAGTCCTTGCAGACATCTACATAACTAACAATAAGACAGCTTTCCTAAGGTCAAAAGTGTGCAATCTCTCAGCCATATCTTACAGTAAAATTAAAATAAACAGAATTAGCACTTAAGAATTTAACATCATCACATCTTCCACTCTTTAACAAATTCTTTATCGAGATCCTTGATATTATTTCAATCTCCAGAGCATTCAGTACTCCTGTCTTCTTAACCTTTGCCATTAATTGACAAGAACATTAAAATTATGAACAAGCTTCCATTGTTGGAAACAGGGTGTTTTGTGCATATTCAGAGAACCTATGTAAACTTCCCATTTTAATAACTATCTTCATTCAGAGAGGCTTTCAAATGATTTTTTCAAATTAATGTATAAATAGAAAAGAAAACAATTATATTTGCTAGAAAAACAAAAGGCTTGAAGAAAAAGTAGAGCTTTCTCTCTCTAATCATGGGACTATTTTCAGGCCTATATAGTCTATTTGCAGGAATATCACAAAGAATAAACCTATTAGTTATAGATGGTTTCACTCTATTCTTCTCTATATCTGTCAGGTACATCAGATGTCACTGGTCACTGCGAGCTTCAAGAATTTGAAAGAGAATAGATACACATTCATATATAACTAAGTCACTTTGCTGTACATCTGAAACTAGCACATTTTTAATCAGCTATACTCCAATATAAAATTTAAAAAAAATTTTTTAAAGAAAGATAAAATAATTTCTGCCTACAAAGAACTCATCATTTCATTGGTGGTAGTGGGATAAGGAGTGTGAGATGAGAAGAAAAAAATGCACCATCCATATGGTTCTATAAGACCCGTTTGCCCTGAGATCCACTCTCTGTCCTCCTCCCCCGCACTCTATGCCCCAGGGGAGCCTGTTCTCACAGGCAGCATCAACAGTCTCCTCCCTGCCCCATGGCTGGTTGGGTGAAGTGGGTGGAGAACACTGTGAGATGCTGAAGGATTGGTGAGATCGGGATGTTTATTCCTGCAGGGATCTGGGGTGCGGCTGCATCCCTCCAGTGAAGACTGTAGATTTCCCAGGTGGCGCAGAGGTAAAGGACCTGCCTGTCAATGCAAGAGATGCAGGAGACTCAGGTTCAATCCCTGGGTGTGGAGGACCCCCAGGAGGAGGACATGGCAATCCACTCCAGTATTCTTGCATGGAGAATCCCATGGACAGAGGAGCTTGGCAAGCTACAGTCCACAGGGTCGCGAAGAGTTGGACATGACTGAAGCCACTGAGCACACACACAGAGGTATAGTCAAGTTAGTGGCATAACCAGAAAGAGAGGAACTGTTCCAAATAATGTGTCAAGAGAAAGCAATTTGACTATATATCCCTAATGGAACATATTCTAAGGATTTTTTAAAAACTTCAAAAAAACCTTAGTCTGCCTTCACTAATCATACTGTGGATATAGTGATTAGTAGTGCTACTCTACGAGTGCTGTGTGAGTACTGGAGATAATCAAGTAGGTATTTAGGAATTTGCTTTTAAGGTAGAGAAAATGCAGATATATGTAAGGCTTGGAAGTAAAGATAATGTAGTAATGCACAGTTCCGGATGAGGCCTACAAACAATGACAAATCTCTAGCACTAAAATTGTCATTTCTAAATATACTATTTCCCACTAAAAGGAACCAGGGCTCCTTGGGAAAAAGCCAAGTTTAGGACAGAAAATGCTTAACGTAAGCGTGAAATACCTTAGCATACTAAAAATCAAGGAAGCTATGATTAATAGCTAAACTACTATGGTCAGGTCAAAAGAACTTTCAGCACCAGAACAGTTCCACTATTCACTAAAAGGATAGTATATCACTATATTTACATTCATAAGTTAATAAGACTGATGAGTCCCCAAAAACTTATTGGTCAAAGGTTGCTAGGGAATCAATTTACTACTATGAAAATTCACAAAACGGGAAAAAACAGAACAGAAAAAAAAAAAGAGAAAACACACTTTTCTAACACAAACTAGACCTCAGTATACCCACACAGTTGATGAGAAGTTTCTCTATAAAAATACTCTAGACAACAAGCAAAGAAGTGATGGCAAAGGTAGAATATCTCTGTTTGGTGACTTCCAATAAATGAATTGGGTACAGGAAATGATCATTGGCTCTAACATCATGAAAAGAGGAGACGAGAAATTGTATAACTACTAAACACAGTGCCACCTGTAGAAATCATAAAATAAAACTCAAACCTGAATATGGTGATGCTTACAGAAATGTCAACTTAAAGAAAATACTGGGAATAAGGAGCATATTAAATTAATTCACAGAAATATGATTAGCAAGATTCAGATCATGAGACAAAAAAATGCAGTTTCTTTAACAAAACGCTGCAAGGAAAAAAAAAAGAGATGGAGAACTCAATAAAACAGCCTTCAGCTGTATCAACTCCATATACAGTAGTTACTAAAAATAACAAGACACTTAGGAATAAATTTAATCAAAGAGATACTGAAAACTACAAAACATTGCTAAGAGAAATTAAAGATCTAATTAAGTATAAAGACACCCTATATTCACGGATTGGTAGAACGGATATTAAGATGACACTACTACGCAAGGCAGTCCACAGATTCAATAGAATCTCTATCAAAATCCCCAAGAAATAGAAAAACACATCCTAAAATTCATATGGAATTTCAAGAGACCCAAATATCCAAAACAATCTTAACAAAGAACAAAGTTGGACAACTCTCACTTTCAAGCTTCAAAACTTACTACAAAAGTACAGTAATCAAAATAGTGTATGGTACTGGCATAAGGATTATATGAATCAACAGAAAATATATTAAGCTACCTATACAGGAACATCCAAGTTGCGAACCTTCAAAGATGCAAATGTGCATTTGCATGTCCAACTATGTAAGTCAGTTCACATCTGGCGTACACTGTCATACTCTACAAGTGGTTATGCTTCTGTGTAGTTTACTGTATAGTATTATATAGAACGGGGCTTCCAAAGTGGCTCGGTGGTAAAGAATCCACCAGCCAATGCAGGAGACACAGGAAACACGAGTTTGATTCCTGGGTCAGAGGAATCTGGAGGAGGAAATGGCAACCCACTCCAGTATTCCTGTCTGGAGAATACCATGGACAAAGGAGCCTGGCAGACTGTAGTCCATGGGGTCGCAAAGCAGTCGGACATGACTTAGTGACTAAACAATAACAACATAACTAATATATGTTAAGTACCTAGAATAGTACCTGGTACAAAGTACTATGTAAGTGTTTGAAATTATTATTCCGTTATTTATTTTTTAAAGTATATACATACATATATATATTGTATACATATATTGTCATCCTATTTATTTAACTTATATCAGAGTACATCAGGTGAAATGCCAGGCTGGATGAAGCACAAGCTGGAATCAAGATTGCTGGGAGAAATATCAATAACCTCAACGCAGATGACACCATCCTTATGGCAGAAAATGAAGAGGAACTAAAAAGCCTCTTAATGAAAGTGAAAGAGGAGGGAGGAAAAGTTGGCTTTTTCACTCAACATTCAGAAAACTAAGACTATGGCATCTGGTCCCATCACTTCATGGCAAATAGATGGGGAAACAGTGACAGACTTTATTTTGGGGGACTCCAAAATTACTGCAGATGGTGACTGCAGTCATGAAATTAAAAGACGCTTACTCCTTGGAAGGAAAGTTATGACCAACCTAGACAGACAGCATATTAAAAAGCAGAGACATTACTTAACCAACAAAGGTCCATCTAGTCCATGGTTTTTCCAGTAGTCCATGGGTTTTTTTTCAATCTAGTCCATGGTTTTGTATGGATGTGAGAGTTGGACTATAAAGAAAGCTGAGCACCAAAGAATTGATGCTTTTGAACTGTGGTGTTGGAGAAGACTCTTGAGAGTCCCTTGGACTGCAAGAAGATCCAACCAGTCCATCCTAAAGGAGATCAGTCCTGGGTGTTCACTGGAAGGACTGATGTGGAAGCTGAAACTCCAATACTTTGACCTCTGATGCAAAGAACCAACTCATTGGAAAAGACCCTGATGCTGGGAAAGATTGAAGGAGGGAGGAGAAGGGGACAAGAGAGGATGAGATGGTTGGATGGCATCACCGATGTGATAGACATGAGTCTGAACAAGCTCCGGGAGTTGGTGATGGACAGGGAAGCCTGACATGCTGAAGTCCATGGGGAGGTAAAGAGTCAGACACAATTGAGCAACAGAACTGAACTGAACTGAATATACACAGAAAGAGTGTGTAATATCAAAACATTTATGGCAGTTACCTGAGCTGGATGACGTGAGAAGTGGGGATACACTTGGAGGAAATGAGTTAAGAGGCTTTAAGAGTATGACTTTCTATAGTTTTTTAAAAGCTGTATGGATTTTTAAAAATTATGTACACTGTATTTGCCAATACCATGTATAAGCACACTGCATCTATGTAAAGGCATTCTACAATGTCTTTAAAGTTGTATTCTTAAAAAAAAAAAAGTCGTATTCTTTTCAGTATAATTCTAGTAATATAAAATATCATAGGATCAACACTAAAATTTATTTTCTTCTTAAAATAAAAGAAACCATCATTGCTAAATCTTTTAGTACAAACACTAGCCATCAGAAGAGAATTCTGAGTCTTCCCTTTTATTTTTAATTTTTTTAACAACACACTAAAATTTATTCTACAAACAAAATTCTTTGAGCAGGAAATTTAAAGAGGCTATTCCATTTTATTTCATAAAAATTATCAAGTAGTTTTTAAAGTTTAACATACATAGCCTATAAAGTAGCTGCCATGTAAAGCAAATTAAACAATGAGTCTCTAGTTTTAAATGAAAACCAGCTACTTACAAATTAAGAACTACTGGGTGATCTTTTTGTATTTCTAGCTAAGAGCACTTCAAATTAGAGACCATCTTTTTAAAATGTGCTTCAAAAACACTACAGGCAAAGAGAAAATTTTAAGAGGGTGAACATGCTTTAATATAAGACATAAGCTAGATATCTCAACTGAGTCCCAAACAAGATTCAGTCATGAGGTGGGGAAGAGACCTGGTAATGTCTGGTGAGATAGGAGAAGAATAAAGATTTTAAAAGGTGGTTTGCAGAGTGGTAAATGGTAAAGCTAAGAGTAAGGGATGAAGGACAGATGGAAGAGGACAGCAAGGGGTCAGTCTCCCATCCTGGTCAGAGACAGTGAATTATTAGGGAGAGATACACATGGAGAAGGCATTGGCACTCCACTCCAGTATGCTTGCCTGGAAAATCTCATGGATGGAGGAGCCTGGTGGGCTGCAGTCCATGGGGTCACTAAGAGTCGGACACGACTGAGCGACTTCACTTTCACTTTTCACTTTCATGCATTGGAGAAGGAAATGGCAACCCACTCCAGTGTTCTTGCCTGGAGAATCCCAGGGACGGGGAGCCTGGTGGGCTGCCATCTATGGGGTCGCACAGAGTCAGACACGACTGAAGAGACTTGGTAGCAGCATAAACAGAGGGGGCCTTCCCCAGTGTCTCAGCAGTAAAGAATCCACCTACAATGCAGGAGACATGAGTTCGATTCCTGGGTAGGGAAGATCCCCCGAAGGAGGGCATGGCAACCCACTCCAGTATTCTGGCCTGGAGAATCCCATGGACAGAGGAGCCTGGAGGGTTACAGTCCATAGGGTCCCAAAGAGTCAGATACAACTGAGCTACTGAGCATGCACACATGCACAGACAGAGGAGTTACGGCTTCCTCTCCAAGAATCTGGGACTCGGGAGCACAAGCAGTGCACACACTGCAGCTCCAGCACTGATTTAGAGTACAGGTGTCAAAAACCTCAGTTACAAAGGCAGTTTGAGAATTCTCAGTAATTAAAAAAAAAATATATATATATATACACACATACACACACACACACACACACGATTAGAAGAAAAAAACATTAACATGTAGTGCCATACTTCAGTTTTAAAACCTGTTTCTCTCATTTACCTAATTAAAATAAAGAATTTAAAAGAAAATGCAACCCAAGGTATTAGTTCCATTTACTTTATGAGCTAATAAAAATGTGAAGATCATTTCCTCAATCAATAATCTATTTCCAGCTTAAAATCTCCAAATACCACAGAGAAAAATACTCTCATATGTATCAAAGTTAATAATGCCTACTACAACACAATATTTTCTTACTGAAACTATACATAAACTCTAATCTAGAGTTAGTAAAGATTAGTACAGTGTATTTATTTTATTTTACTGAAGAGGAAAATAGAAGGTAGTTAAGTGATTTGTTCACAATTTTTATAGATCTTCCATGTGAGGAACAGTAGTGCCTAGTTCCTGTGAAAATAAGTTCTATTATTCTTTCATCTCTTTCTCCTGAATCTAAAATCACTCATGCTCCTTCATTTCCATTCCTAAAATTGCTTTTTCCCTTGATTAAAATGTTTCATTGGCTCCCTACTGCCCACAGAATAAAAGCCATATTTCTCCTTACATCCAGGGCCCTTGACACTCGGCCAAACCTGCCCTCAGTCTCCCGAAGACAGATGTGGCCTAGTCGCTGTTCTGCAAAACAAGTCTCCAGCACATAACCTTGCACAAGCCTCCCTTTCCACGTCACTGTGTCCTACTGCCTAGATCCTCTCTCCTGCTTCCTCTCCTCTGACAAAAACCCTATCCACACATCAAGACTGTTTTTGCACTCTTGGAAATGAATCCTCCAGGCCCTGAAGTCCTCCGGCACATTCTACTTCTGTCACATGACTGACCTTAATTGTAGCTTCGTGTATGCATGCATTAAGCAGCCCTCTCACTTTACTGTTCTGTAGGCCCAGCACTCCTAACTCTCATGTTTTACAGAAACTGTCCCACTCTATATGATTTCAGTGGGGCTATCAGTCACACCCTCTCCACCACCTCCAAGCAGGCATGTAAAGCAGACTGGGCCATGCCATTCACTCCCTGAACCTTCCCAACAGGAACTAACTCTTTCCTATTCCATCATGAACTGTAAAGATGTTACCCCAGAGCTGCCAGGAGCTATGGTCCCCAACGTGAAAACAGTAAATTTTTTGAAGTTAATGACTGCAAAAAATAATTCAACACATAGGCATATACCAAAATGTAAAATGGAAACACAGATATCCTGATTTGTTGAGGCCCTGATCCCAGTCTTCTGAGGTCATATCCATTCACGCCTTTTTTAGTTATATGAACCAGTAAATTCTCTTTTCTGCTTCAGTTTGAGATGGATTTCTAATAATTATAATTGAAAGAATCCCCGTGGAAAATAGTATGGAGGTTTCTCAGAAAACTAAAAATAGAATTACCGTATGATCCAGCAATCTCACTTCTGGGCATAGATCCAGACAAAGCCATAATGTAAAAAGATACATGCATCCCTGTAGCACTGTTCACAACAGCCAAGACATGGGGACAATCTCAGTGTCCATCTACAGACGAATGGATAAAGACATGGCACATATATACAAAGGAATATTGCTCAGCCATAAAAACAGTAAAATGACGCCATTTGCAGCTACATGGACAAACTTAGAAATTACCATACGAACAAAGAAAGTCCAAAAGAGGAAGACAAATACCATGTGATATCACTTATATGTGGAATCTAAAATACGACACAAATGAGCCTATCTATGAAACAGAAACAGAATTATGGACATAGAGAACACACTGGTGGTTGGCAAGGGGGATAGGGTTAGGGGAGGGATGAAGTGGGAGGCTAAAGTTAGCAGATGTAAACTTTTATACGAAGGATGGATAAACAGCAAGGTCCTGCTGTAAAGCACAGAGAACTGTATTCAATATCTTATGATAAACCATAATGGAAAGAAATTTTAAAAAGAAAATACATATATAACTGAATCACTTTGCTGTATAGCAGCAATTAACACAACATTGTAAATCAACTATAGTTCAATTTTTTAAAAAAGATTCCTCAAGAACTGGAGTATGTTTGTTTACTCCATTAAATTTTCCACAGTGCAGGTATTCAATAAATATTTCTAGAATAATTCCTATCTTCCAGTGGTTTTACATAAGATTCAATTATATAGTTTTTTTTTAAGCCTTTTTAAGGAATCAGTGTCTGAATTCAAGACTCAAATAGCCAAAGTGTATGACTTTGAGTAAGTTACCATATGCCTCTGATCTTGGTGATGCCATCTGAAAAATAAGAACACTGTGTTACGTTATGGTCCCTTCTAGATCTAAAGTTCCAGAAATATATAATTCTTAGCTCAAAATTCTTGTCTACCTGCACTGTTATAACTACTAACTTCATAAAACTTCCCTAATCTAATTTTCACAATCATCTAGATTAAAGATCTTGAAAGTAGGTAGATCTGTATAGTCTTCCTTCATTGTTCCCAGAACCTCAGTTCAGTTCAGTTCAGTCGCTCAGTTGTGTCCGACTCTTTGTGTCCCTGGAGCCTAATACATACCAGATCTTCCTTAAATGTCTACTAAATCAATAAAAGAATCCATTTGAAGTATTTTCACTTTCCAGTTAGACTTGCATTTTGAATTTCATGTTACTACCTGTTTTTCATTACCTCAGGAAACCTCCTTTTCCACTACAGTCAAGAAACAAAGTTTAACTTTCTTTTCCCATCTGTGGTTCCTGCAACAAACTATAGTTGATACCATCTTGCCAATCTTTGTAACATGTAATCTCAGTTCAGTTCAGCTCAGTCGCTCAGTCATGTCCAGCTGCGATCCCATGAATTGCAGCACACCAGGCCTCCCTGTCCATCACCAACTCACTCAGACTCACGTCCATGGAGTCGGTGACGCCATCCAGCCATCTCATCCTCTGTCGTCCCCTTTTCCTCCTGCCCCCAATCCCTCCTAGCATCAGAGTCTTTTCCAATGAGTCAACTCTTCTCATGAGGTGGCCAAAGTACTGGAGTTTCAGCTTTAGCATCATTCCTTCCAAAGAACACCCAGGACTGATCTCCTTTAGAATGGACTGGTTGGATCTCCTTGCAGTCCAAGGGACTCTCAGGAGTCTTTTCCAACACCACAGTTCAAAAGCATCAATTCTTCGGCACTCAGCTTTCTTCACAGTCCAACTCTCACATCCATACATGACTACTGGAAAAACCATAGCTTTGACTAGATGGACATTTGTTGGCAAAGTAAGGTCTCTGCTTTTCAATATGCTATCTAGGTTGCTCATAACTTTCCAAGGAGTAAACGTCTTTTAATTTCATGGCTGCAGTCACCATCTGCAGTGATTTTGGAACCCCCCCCCCCAAAAAATAAAGCCTGACACTGTTTCCACTGTCTCCCCATCTATTTCCCATGAAGTGATGGGACCAGATGCCATGATCTTCGTTTTCTGAATGTTGAGCTTTAAGCCAATCTTTTCACTCTCCTCTTTCACTTTCATTAAAAGGCTCTTTAGTTCCTCTTCACTTTCTGCCATAAGGGTGGTGTCATCTGCATATNTTAAGCCAACTTTTTCACTCTCCTCTTTCACTTTCATTAAAAGGCTCTTTAGTTCCTCTTCACTTTCTGCCATAAGGGTGGTGTCATCTGCATATCTGAGGTTACTGATATTTCTCCTGGCAATCTTGATTCCAGCTTGTGTTTCTTCCAGCCCAGCGTTTCTCATGATGTACTCTGCATAGAAGTTAAATAAGCAGGGTGACAATATACAGCCTTGACGTACTCCTTTTCCTATTTGGAACCAGTCTGTTGTTCCATGTCCAGTTCTAACTGTTGCTTCCTGACCTGCATATTGGTTTCTCAAGAGGCAGGTCAGGTGGTCTGGTATTCCCATCTCTTTCAGAATTTCCCACAGTTTATTGTGATCCACACACCCAAAGGCTTTGGCATACCCAATAAAGCAGAAATAGATGTTTTTCTGGAACTCTCTTGCTTTTTCCATGATCCAGCGGATGTTGGCAATTTGATCTCTGGTTCCTCTGCCCAGTATCATCTTTATCCTCCACCTTCTAATCACAACTGAAAATAATTTCAAACTCTATTTTCAGAGTTGAATTGCTTAATAATTTCTATCAACTTATATCTTCATTTAAATATGTTTGAAAGGCTTTCACAGACAATAATTGCATGAGTTCCTTTCTCTCAATGTTGGAGTTTATTTTAAACTACATACTCTCTATGAAGTGAACAATTAGGGACTATCCAGAAAAAACATCCCAAAGTTAAAGTATATTTAAGAACCACTCTAGGGGCGTCATTAATGGTCCAGTGGTTAAGAATTCACCTGCCAATGCAAGGGACACAAGTTTGATCCCTGGTCTGGGGAAATCCCACTTGCCATTGGACAACTAAGCCCGTGTGCCACACTACTGAAGCCCAAGAACCTAGAGTTTGTGCTCCACAATGAGAAGCCACTGTGATGAGAAGCCACTGCCTGCCACAACTAGAGAAAGTTCATGCACAGCAACAAAGAACCAGCACAGCTAAAAATAAAAAATTTTTTAATGGGCAAAGTACTGAGTAGACATTTCTCCAAAAACAATACACAAATGGCCAATAAACACATGAAAAGATGCTCAACTTCACTACTTATTAGGGAAAATGCAAATCAAAACCACAGTGAAATACCACTTCACACCCATTTGGATAGCCATTTATAGAAAGCTTTTTTTAAAAAAATATCAAGTATTAGCAAGGATGTAAAGAGACTGGAATCCTTGTGCATTGCTGATGGGAAAGTAAAAATGGTACAGGCAATATAGAAAATAGTATGGGTGGTTCCTCAAAAAAAACTAAACATAGAATTACCAAATGCTAAGTAATTCCAAAGGATTTAAAAACAGGTAGTCAAACAGGTACTTGGATCCCAAATGTTCATTACAGCATTATTCACAACAGTAAAAGAAACAACCCAAGAGTCCATCACTAAAGAATGGGTAATCGGGAGACTGGAACCATATTACATACACTACTATATATAAAACAACCAATGAGAACTTACTGCACTGCACAGGGAGCTCTACTTGGTGCTCTGTGATGACCTAAATGGGAAGGAAATTCAGAAAAGAGGGGATGTATGTACACACGTGGCTGATTCACTTTGCTGTACAGAAGAAACTAGCACATCAGTGTAGAGCAACCATACGCCAATAAAAAATAATAACAATAAACAACCCCTCCTCCTTCCTGGTTTTCCTCATGATAATAAGATGGCTGTCACGGTACCAGATGTCTTACCTACACGCAGCCATCCAGAGGAGAAACTGCCCCCTGCACAGACCAAATCTGCATTAGGCTCTATCACTCCCAGATCACTGCCTCTGTTCCAAAGTCATGTTTTCCTATGGCGCGCAGCCTTGGCCATGAGTTAGTTCTTTTAACAGGCCTAAGGTTTTCATAAAGGCACTACATCTCACTCCAAAGGAAAGCAAAGGAGCCACTTTTATCTTTCACAGAGTTGATTACCCAGTTTCCCATGCACAAGTTCAACTCAGGTTTAGCTTGAAAATGCATGACTAGGGAAAGAAGTAAAGGGCAGGGTAGCTGGCAAATAGGGGAAAATAAAGAATAATACTCGAAGTAGCTACAGAAAACAGCAATGAAGAGAGTGAGAAAGAATATCAAAACAAAACTATTATTTCAAGTCACTGATACCAAGCTGATGGAGTCTCACACATCCTCAGTCCACCCTCGTCTGTTCCTCTCCATGCATGCTCAGTCATGTTCAACTCTCTGTGACCCCATGGACTGTAGTCTGTCAGGCTCCTCTGTCCATGGAATTTTCCAGGCAAGAATACTAGAGTGGGTTGCCATTTCCTACTCCAGGGGATCTTCCTGACCCAGGGACCAAAACCACACCTTTGCATCTCCTGCACTGGCAGGTGGATTCTTTACCACTAGCGCCACCTGGAAAGTCTATATTCCTACCACCAACACCACCCCCAAATTCCCAGAAAGCATCACAGCCAGATGAGAAAAGTAATAAACAAACGAGAGAACCACTGACTGGAATTAGTGATTTTCCTTGGGATTTCAGTAAGAAAGAAACAAGCATCACTGTATTATTGTTATAATGACTTGTTTGCATTAATAACATCCAATAGTCAGAAAGTCCAGTTAAACAAATGATGCCGAAGAAGTTGAAATGGTAGTACAGGACACTATTTTTGTAATGCTTCAGAAAATTTATTCCTTCAAGCCTGTATCAACTTTGAAATTTCTGAAGATACAAATCTGTGGAGAAAATGATGCTCTATACTTTCGAGGGTGCAGAGAAGCAAGTACTCTTACTGTCCTGGTGATTATTAATTTCTAACAACCAACTGCTCAGAAGTAGATTAGATAAATCACAGTACCTAATACAGTGCCTGATGGAACAGCAGTAATTAAAACAATGACATTCCAGTTATAAGAAAAGGTTAGTAGTAGGACAGATTTAAAATAAAAACTGGTAGGACTTCTCTGGTGGTCCACTGGTTAAGACTCCGCACTTCCACTGCAGCAGGCACAGGTTCAATCCCTGGTCGTGGAACTAAGATTCCACATGCCATGCAGCCTGGCAAAAAAATAAATTACTTGTGCTTTAAAAAATAAAAGACTTCTATGACAATATAAACAGTCCAGTCTTAATTTTATTTTAAATGGCTGCATCAGAAAAAAAGAGTTGAAAGATATTCCAGCATGTTTTGAGGGGTTATGTCTGAAAATAAATCGTATCTTAAAAATAAGATATCACCCTTTTTTGTGTATTTTTCTGTATTTACTGACATGTCTATAATGAACCTGAATCTTATGTAATCAGAGCAGAAATGTTATACAAAAAAAAAAACACCTCAAATGTATTCAACATACTGAATTCACGATACAGGGCAAAACAGAACATCTTCTTTATATTAAACTCCAACAAAAATCTTTTCTTGATGTCTTTAAAGGTTTATTAACCTTGA
Source organism: Neotragus moschatus (assembly GCA_006410615.1). Lineage (NCBI taxonomy): Eukaryota > Metazoa > Chordata > Mammalia > Artiodactyla > Bovidae > Neotragus > Neotragus moschatus. The sequence goes on from SJYA01002770.1 coordinate 966,400, forward strand.
GTTCTACAGGAAAAGTCACTCATCTAAAACACAGCTTCCCCAAAGGTGTCAGATGAAAGACATGTTGTTGGAGTTAGTTCAAACTGCATCCCAATCATCTGCTACAAGTTTTCCGAATCACTGCCGTGGTAACTGTGAAACTCCAGGTGAGATGGATTCACACTGGAATCCTACAGGCTTCCACCCAAAAATCGGTCATCTAAACTCAGCCACAGGCAGTAAACCTTCCTAACAGGTTCAAGAAAGAGAAAAGCTGAGGGAAAAAAACTGTATTCATGATGTCACACATTTCTAACAAGTAAACATTATTAGACTTACAGCCTGCCTTTTAAAATACTATCGGGATCAACAAAGCAAAATAAAACTCTTCAATAAATTTGACTCCTAATTAAGCATTTATTGATCCCTCACTATGTGCTAGGTCCTGGGGTTTCAAAACATGAAGACAAAATTCCTTGTCCTTGAGAAGCTCAGTCCCTCCAGGCAAAGAGATGCAATCAAGCATGAGCTAAAGGGATAAGTGCCACAACTAGAGGCTGGTACCACTGCTGCAGGAGCAGAAGCAGTGCTCATTACTGGGCAGAGCTGGGGAAGGCATCAAAGATGAGGCGGCATTTCAGCTTTTTAAGGTGGTGTTCCTCAGGCAGAGAAAGGCAGTCGCTGCATTCTTGTCACATGATAAGAACTGAGCAAATGACAAAGATAGGAAAGTGTCAGGTTTGTCTGGAAAAGGGTGAGTTGTCCAGCATATCTAAAGCATCAGGGATGTGGAAAGAACAACAGAAACAAACTTAAGAAAGGCTTGGTGCCTCCCTTCCTCCAGTTCATGAAGATGGAAACAGACTTGGAGTCTTTTTAATGCTAATGTGTCTTCGTCATTTCCCACACTGAAAAGAAAGGCCGCACAGACCTCTTAGCAGCACCCTTCCTCCGAGGCCATAAGCCCCCATCTGGCCAGGAGCCCACCTAACCCCAAGCACTCTCAGGTTCACACAGCTGGCATTGCCAAGAAATGTTCCATAAACCACCCAAATAGTGTGCACTCAAAACACAACAAAGCAGAACCTACTCCTTTACAAAGTGGACACTGCACTCTAGGTAATAAATGTTTTTCCCCTTTTCTGTTCAACATTTTTATCAGCTCACTTGGAAAAGGTGAGAAAGCAGGTTTATCAGTTGTGTAGGTAAAAAAGTTCAAGGAAAAGATAATAACAGGTGGGATGACAAACTCAAGCCACAGAAAAGACCTGACAAGTTGTACTAATAAGCCAAATACAGGGAACCTACTCCTCAACTTAGGACCAACGGGATGAGCCAAATACGCTCTCCCTCAATGAAATGTGATGAAAATAAATGTAAAATCTTTTTTTAATGAAACTTAAGTTTTATATTCATGTCTGTTATCAATAGCACACGTCCAGGATGCAAGAGATCTAGCTTGACTTCAGTTCATATGAAATAAAATCTAGAACTTAGCTGTTATGAAATCAATATGAGTAATTAGTATGAAATGGCAGATGAAAAGTCTCCAAATATCAGGTTTTATACCAAATTAACAAAAAAACATCCAATTCAATCCTACAAACGTGTATGAAACCTTCGACATGCCTGGTACTGAGTAATGTCTGTCAAGAACACAAAGATACCGTTAACCCTGTGACTGCTGCTGCTGCTAAGTCACTTCATAGACGGCAGCCCATCAGATTCCCCTGTCCCTGGGATTCTCCAGGCAAGAACACTGGAGTGGGTTGCCATTTCAGGCTTAAACTGTGCAGGTCCATTTATATGTGAATTTTTTCAGTAAATACAGTACTTGTATTTTCATTTTACAGATCTTTAAATCAACTAAATGTGGGGGGAAATTTGTATTTAATTAGAGATCACAGTATGTGGAATCAAAGGAACTGGGGTTGAAGTTCTGATTCTATTCAAATTGTTTCAGCTTCTTGCCCTGGGGGTGAGTCATTTACCAACTCCTTTGTCCTTGAGACAGAAATAGTAGAACACAGATTTTTGACTGTAGAAGTTGCCGCCAATCCCCTGCATTATTCAAGAGTCAATTGTAAATAAGCCAAAATCTCTCTCTCTCTTTTTTTTTTTTAAGCCACACCAGGTTAGCTCTTAAGAGTCCCGACCAGGGATCAAACCCGTGCCCCATGAAATGCACTGGAAGCACAGAGTCTTAACCAATGGACTGCCAGGGAAATCCCAGCACAATCCCTACTTCTAAGAGTTTACAGCCTAAAGCAGAGTTTTCAAACATGGGTCACAATTTCAACTGAGTTACCACCCATGTTTTTTAATGGAAATAGAAATGAACAGAAACACCAGAGTACACTCTACAAAGAACTATATCATGAAACTTCTTTTTCATGTGTGCGTATAGTGTAAACATATACACCTAAGAGGTAATATTTTAAATGTGTTTATTATAGATTGTAGTCAAAAGTTAGAAGGACATTAATCTTATGGAAGAGGATAAATTAAATATATCACTACAAAATATGAAGTATCACAAAACTTAAAAGAATAAAATCTACCTGGTTGGAGAAAGACAGGGGTATGGTCAAGGGTCTAGAAAAAGATGTACAAAGATGGTAATATACGACAGAGCCTTAACAGATAGGAAAGAATCTGAGACAAAGATGGGGTTGGGAGGAGGTACCACATGTAGAAAGAATAAAATGAACAAAGACATGAAGCAGCAATTAACAAGAAGGGTTTAATAGGTGGCACAAATTGTACTGGCACATGGCAGCAATGGTATAATTAAGTCCAGACAGAAGAATTTGGGGAAAGTTCAGTTTGGCTAAAGTGTCAAGTACAAGCAAGTCAGCAAATGCAGCTGAAAAATCAAATTTGAGGCATAACATGCAAGTGCTAGGCACACAGTAAACACTTAGCTATTCCACTGGTTTTATTTACTATCCCTGGAGCCTTAAACCAGATCATCTTTAAGATGCCTCACAATTCTAAAATTTTATGAATAACTGAAGAGCTAAGATGGAAGTTATTTATATGTAGACATAGAACACACACTTATAAGAAATTACAAGGAGTCTATTCAACAGGGAAGAATGTTCTCATCACAGCTAACAATAAAATGGGCCATCTCAAAAAGTGGTGAGGGCAATGCCATTAGATGTATTTGAAGAAAAGTCAAAGTATGACACTAAATCTGTAATATAAAGTTCTTCATTTATCATACAGTAATTCTTCCATCAATTTCTGTTCTCATTCATCAATTGACAACAGCTCATGAATGAGTTCTGAAAAGAGAGGGAGAAACAGATGGAAGCAGGAGGTTGGAGTTTTATTCCCATTGTAGATAAGTGGAAAAACAGAAAGTTTCTGAATGACAGTTCCCAACATAGTCATTATTTTTACTAGAATGTCCTAATGTGTGATATAGCAAGTCAACTCACATACTTGGGCCACAGCTAAAATAATTTGGCAGTATACTTCTGAAAAAAATTTTAAAAGTTCCCTGAACCTTTATGTGGAAAAAAAAAAAAATCTTGCTTTTCTATACAAAATCTGTCAAGAGAGGGTATGTAAGAGTCTTTAGAGCATAATCATAATAAACAGATTTGTTCATTATGGTAAAAGTATAACATTGCAATTAAAGTCCTAATATAGCATATCCAATAATGCTTACACACTGCAAATAAACTCAGATCATTCATCTCATCAAGAATAAAGATGCAGTAATTCAAAAAAGATTCATAATACAAACCATTAAAAATTGAAATTCAGCACCAGTGTAAAAGTACGGTATGAATAAAAAGTACTTTCAACTTCAATGACCATTCTTTTGAGACATCATGCTTTAGAACGTGTCTAAAAATGACAGAAAATGGTGTCATTTACAATTAAGCTTTTTATTTCTAAAGCACATTCTCTCATAGCACTGCATGATAAAATTAGCTGTAACATTTGTATAGTCTATAAAATACTGTTCCATATTGACTTTTCTGTTAAAATGTTGATAATTTCCTGCTGATTATTTCCTGCTTACAGAATGGCAGATCAAAACAAAGCCATCTTGATTTAAGGAGACACTCAATAAACGTTTGCTGAAATCAACGATTTTCTTCTCTACTAAAAATACCTTTAAAAAGAGGACAGTAGTTACTCCTGGGCATATACCCAGAGAAAAATATGGTCTGAAAAGATAAACGCATCCCAATATTCACTGCAGCACTGTTTACAACAGCCGAGATATGGAAATAACTTATTTGTTCACTGACAGAAGAATGGAAAAGGAGGATGTGATACATCCATACAATGGAACATTACTCGGCCATTAAAAAGAATAAAATCATTCCATCTGTAGCAATACGGATGGACCTCTAGAGATTGTCATACTGAGTGAAGTCAGACAGACAGAGAAAGAAAATATCATATGATATCATTTATATGGAAAATCTTAAAAAATGATACAAATGAACTTATTTAGAAAACAGAAACAGACTCACAGACTTAGAGAAGGAACTTATGGTTGGCAGGGGGACGTGATAGGGAGGGATAGTCGGGAAGTTTGAGATTGACATGTATTTTTAAACACACTGCTATTCTTAAAATGGATAACCCAACAAGGACCTACTTAGAGCATAGGGAACTGTACTCAATATTCTGTAACAATCTAATGGGGGAAAGAATTTGAAAAACTATGTATACCTGAATCACTTTGTTGTACACCTGAAACTAACACAACATTGTTAATTAACTGTGCTCTGATATAAAATAAAAAGTTTTTTTAAAAAGAGGGTGATAGTACCCAACATACTCCTCAGGGCTGTTAAAAACCTGCCTTCTGAATTGTCAAGCCTTCAATCTGTTCCCATCAGCAATGCAAATCATTATATCCAGATGCAGAACAATAAATACTATGCCGTCTTATAAACATGCCTAGTATAGAAATAAATGTTCTTAAATATAACTATCCAATTTAAGCTTGGAAGCCTTTATCTTTTGAGCCAGAGACACACACTGCTGACAAATTCTTTTCAGAGATAACGTGGTATAACTAAAGGAGCTGTGGATCAGAATCCCAAAGTCCTAGGTTCAAATTTCAGATCAGCACTTCATTGGTTCAAGTATCCTTGGTTAGTCACTTAATTTCTTTCTGCTGAAGCTTCTTTCTCATCTGTTTAAAAAAAAAGTGGGGACAGGTGATATTATGGTATCAGGCTCAAGCAGGATCATGACATGGAAGTTTCCCTGTAAACACTAAATCCCTGACCATAAAACATCAAGCACATCCCCACTTTCCAGAACAAAATTAAGTCCTAGGTATACGGCATCTTCTATGCCTCTGGTGGATGCTCTGCCTCTGAGAGGTACGGGGCCCTTTTAGAGGCTTCAAAGGACAGGATTCCCTGACGAGGCAAGTAACCGAAAAGCCCATGCCCAACACCTTTTCAGAGTTGCATCCATTTACCAGCAGACTTAGTGAGATTCTGGGGACACTGGTTCTTTCAGATCTGGTTTCACAGACCTACTCCCTTCCCACTTTCACATGCCTCTACACCACAGGCTTATTAGAAGTTAAATTTCTTTTAAAGATTCAGTGGGGTTTTCTTTTTCTAAGTTTATTTTTTTCTATCTGGGGAAAATCAAATAGAAGGAAATCAGGTAAAAATAAGGCAGAAAATACGCTTTTTAAATAAGAAAAGAAATAATTATGACATCACAAAACTAAAATAGTGGTATTCTGGTCAGTAAAGAGGAAATGTTTTTTCATAGACTGCTAAGTGGGGATTAAAAAAGAATAAGCAATAATCACTCTAAATCATTAGAAAATTTAACTCATACAGTAGAATAGAAAAGATGACATGATGCAGCTTCCACTTCTTAGCAGCCAAACTAAAACACATATACTCAAACCTGCTACTCTATTCTAGGAGTTTAATTACAAACTCGTATTTCATTTATTGGTGTTGTTTACTGCTGCTGCTGCTGTTAAAGGGTGAGAAAAGTATTTGCTTGCTCTTTGGTTTCTATACTTGGTAGTTTGGGTACAATCAACATGGGAAAAGACAGGTGTTTCACAAAAATGGTTGGATTTTTTTCTCACCTAATGCACTATAGAAAAGGAAGCTTCCTGAAAAGGTAATATTAAGAATGGAAAGATGCAAGGCTTTCCAAGTTATTTATGGCAACAGAACTAGAAACCAGAGAATCTCTAAAAGGGAGAGCAAGACCTAAGGAGTCAGAACACAGGCTACAAAAGTTCAGTAAAGAACAGTTCCTTATAATACTAGAGAATGGCAGTAAAAGGTCAAGTATATGACAAAACATTACCCACTGACCAGAAAAAAATTAACAGGAATATTCAACTGCTGAAGGACAAAAAGGACTAACAATCTCTGAGATCCAGTTTCATCATCTATATAATGAAAACAACCTTAGGACTGTCACCCTCAGCACTGACTGGCCCATCACCGATCCTCAAAAAAGGGTAATTTCTTCTGCAAGCCAGAAGGGAATGGCACAATATACTTAAAAGTGATGAAAGGGAAGAAACTACAGCCAAGAATACTCTACCCAGCAAGACTCTCATTCAGATTTGATGGAGAAACCAAAAGCTTCCCAGACAAGCAAGAGTTATGAGAATTCAACACCACCAAATCACCTTCACAACAAATGATAAAAAAAAAAAAAAAAAAAAAAAACTTCTCTCGGTAGGAAACACAAGAGAAGGAAAAGACCTACACAAAATAAACTCCAAACAATTAAGAAAACATTAATAGGATCACACATATGGATAATTACCTTAACTGTAAATGCACCAAACTTAAATGCACCAACCAAGACATAGACTGGGCAGATGAAAACATATGCATGTATGCACTTCCACTTGCCACATGACTCTACTTAACCTCCCAAACTGCATGCAATTCTTTTATAGTGTTAGATTAATCATGTTTCTTGCAACTGTAATGATCGTTTTTGTCTGGCTGTTTATTGTGAAAACGTAAACATCTTCAACTCTCGTGGGGGGAAAAAAAAGAGTAGTGTCCGCCCCTCCATCTAAACTCAATCACAGAACATTACAATGGAAAAGAGAAGCTCAGACATCACTTAGTCCCTAGTGAATAAATCAATAATTTGAAAATGTCACAACCTGTACAGAATTTGTATATCATAAAAGATTTTAAAGGCGTTAAGGTACTGCTACAGAATCTCAAAAATCTTATGGAGGTCAAATACAGATGAACAGCTGCAGTGAGAGAGACTCCTTGGCACTGCTGCAACAGGGGACTCCTTTCCTCACCAACACCTGAGCAACTTATCCAGATTGGTGGAAAGAATGTCTAAGTTCTCCCTCCTTGCTATAAGAACTGTGGATTAGCAAGCAGAGACAGAAACATGTACGCCAATCTGCTCATAAAAATCAAAGTTGAAATGCAAAACATTTTCTCATAGGAATTAATGATAACAGATTTTCAGGCTAGCAATTAAACGATGCAGCTAACACTCTATTTTTAATTGACTTTTCCTCACTATAAGTATAATGTTTAGGCTACTTTATAGGCTGAACTGGCTTTTATGAAATGGCAAAGAAGTATAACCCTAATATGCCTATGAAAAAAAAATGTATTCTCGGTTTTGAACAATTCACACAGGAACTTTCAGACTACAGCTGAGGAAGGCATAGTAGAAGAAAGCTTTGAGAGAAATAGGGAGTTTCTTTGGCAGAAAGGACAAATAAACTACACGAAATTACAATTGCTAATGTCTTCAGAATAACTTTCTCTCTCATTTAACAAGCATTTAAGTCCTATCCTGTGCCCAATGCTGTGCCCCTCCACAGGGAAAAATTTTTCTAAAGCTAAACCCACAGTCCCAGAATGCAAAAATTTCCTCCCATCTTCCTGAGTAAATCACACACCAAATCATAGTGCTTCGAGATTCACATATGCCTATCTTGATGACATTGCATTGTCTCCATCTCAGAACCAACACATCTGAGGATATGCCTGGTGCAGTTATTACTCTAAGTACTGTACTAAGGGGAAAAGAAGAAATTAACATTTATTAAGCACTTGGTAGGCGCTCATTTGATTTTCACAACCCTGTAGGTAAATATTATCCCCAACTTACACATTAAGAAAATGATGTTAAATAACTTGCTCACAACACCAGTAAAGAGAATCCAGGACTCAGAAATCTGCCAACTCTGCTACTCAGAGGTTCCTACCCAGAAGAAAGAAATTACTACTTAGCTGCCAGTGGACAGTTGATCACTTTCACATCAATTATTTGTTTTTCTAATTAAGCAGGTCTGAGAGCAAATTATGGGAAAGATACACCACCAACTCTTCATGTCACAGAATATATTTAGTATTTAGGGAATGCTCCAAGAGAAAGGATAAAACGTTCCCAGAGGTGAATCCTAGCTTTCACACCACTTCCCAATCCCATCTCAACAGACTCTAGCACTAGGGCTCCTTTCATCACTTCCATCCTAGCCTGTATCAACGTGCACTTGTTGTCATTTAGTCATTAAGCTGTGTCTGACTCTTGCGACCCCATGAACTGTAGCCCACCAGGCTCCTCTGTCCGTGGGATTTCCCAAGCAAGAACAGCAGTGTCACTTGCCATTTCCTTCTCCAGGGAATCTTCCAGACCCAGGGGTCAAACCCATGTCTCCCACACTGGCAGGTAGATTCTTTACCACTGAGCCACCAGGGAAGTCCCATTGTGCTCTTAGAGCATAACAGATGAAAAACTTCAGAAAGTTGCCTTTCAAAACAAGATTTTCTACCAGCACAGATCTCTCTGCAGGTCCTTAAATTTAAACAATTCAATTTCTACATAATTTGCCTGATCGGATTCCTAGACGTTTGTTGCAACTGACAGTTTAAAAGTTACTTTGTAGTGAACTGTGAACTAAACCTTCATTGAGCTGCAGAAAATATGGGAAACAAAAGTCTACTTCAGACAGATTTCACTATCTAAAATTTTCCATTAAAACTTCAGAGGGAAAAACCTGTACACTCATTTTTCTATCTAACTGAATAAGATGACAGGTGACTTACAATAATGCAATGTGGCTGAACTGTCTTGCGTAATCACCACGAAACACACTGTAAAACTAATGTTCAAGCTCTTAAATTATTGAATATTCTTTTCAAAATAACTCAACTCTGTAAGAATTTTAAAGGGGGATTTTAAGAGGAATAACGGTCTCATCTAAAAACAGATTCATCTGTTTCCTAACAAAACCATGACTATAATATACACTAAACACTGGGGCATGTGCAAGAACACTTCCCATTGTAACGTAATTACTCTTTCTAATATTGAAGCCAAAACAAACTAAAACGGATCAAACATTTCCAGTCAAATATCTGCAAAATTCTGAATAGAGAAAATGATGTCAACGTATTTTATCCCTTTTTTTTTTCCCTTAAGGTTCAGTCCAAAAATAAAGTCATCCGGCTCATCAACCCAGGGTCAGAAACTCATTAAAACTGAGGTTCGAGAGCAGAGAAAACAGATTCCCAGAAATTGGCTTCTTGGGTAAAACTGCCCTGTGCCCCGCACCAGAAGCCTCGCGCGGCCGCCGGGGCCCTGCCCGCCCCTCCCGCCGGCCGCACCTGCCGAGGCTGCGCTGCCAGCGCCCCCTGCCGCCCTCCGTGCGCCTAGAGACCCGCTCCCACCCCCGCGCCTCGCGCCCGCGCCGCCCCCACCCCGCGCACACCTCGCGCCGAGGCCGCGCAGCCTGCGGGCCGTGGCGGGGGCCGCGCGGGCGCGAGTCGAGGCGGGGCCCGCACGAGGCCGAGAGCACGGGCGCGCCCCCCGAGCCCCCGCCGCGGCCAGGCCCGAGCCTCACCTACCTACGCCGTATTTCTCTTCCTCTGTGGGGGTCCACATGGCCGGGCCGGGCGCGGCCCCGCGGGCGCGGCGGCCGGGCGACAGCGCGGCGGGGACGGCCGCGGGCCCGGCTGTGGCGCACCGCGAGCCGAGGCGGGGGAGGTCAGGCGGCGCGGGGCAGTGGGCGGCGCATCCCTCACAGGCCGTCCGGGATGCCGCCGCCGCCACGTCCGGACCGTGAGGCTCCGCGGGCGGCCCAGCAGTCCCGGTCGGCGCGGGTGAGGGCTCGCCACCTGTCCGTCCCCGCCGCTCTCGCGCCGCCGCCTCGTCCCTCACAGCTTCGCTGCTCGGCTCCCGGCGCCGCCGCGGTTCGGCTCGCCTCAGCGGGCTCGCAGCATGCCCGCGCATGCGCCGCTCCCCGGCGCGCGGGGGCTCGCGCCGCCCGGGCTCGCGCCGCCCGAGCCCGCGCGCGAGCCCCCACGCGCCGGCGCCGCCGCGCGCCAGCGGAGGGAAATCCGCGAGAGGCGATTGGACCGCCCGACGGGGTCAGGACTGGCTCTCAGGCAGGCCCAAGGCCCTGGGTGGCCCCAAGCTCCGGAGGAGGCGGGGCTGGACAGGTGGGATGCCCTCGGGCCCCCACGGGCTTCGATGTCCAATTCCTCCTGCCAGGCCCCCAGAGTCGCCAGTGGAGAGGAGAGAGCAGGGAAGAGGGAATGATACCGCTTTAAGACCCATTCAGCTGTCATCCACAGCCCTGTCACGACCCCATCCCTAGAAAGAACCCTGGTCCCGCAGAGCGGGTCGGCATGGGTGAACGAAGTCGGGCACACTCATGCCCCTCGCTCTTTGGACTCTGGGACTCCTCCTTGGTTCTTGTTACCCTGAGTTGGCCTGTGTGGTAGATGTTTGGGGTCAGAACAATCACTGCTCCCTTCCTAGTAAGGAAGCACTTGTTCGTTGGGGGCGGAGGCAGGTGTTCCTGCACTGGGCACCGCCTCTGCTGCTCCTATGTCTGTCTTACAGGCCATCCCGAGTTTCTGGTTTGGTCCTGACACTTTACGAATCCTTTCTCTCCTCCCTAAGAATCCATTCACTCTTAGGTCTGCAGATATCACTTCATAACCCTAGATCAGTGGCTCATCAAAGACCAGGGAGGTCTTGGCAACTGCAGGACTTCTTTCCACCTGCACCTGAATGGCACAGTGTTCTTAGCCCTAATGACAGCAGATCCGTACATCTCTGTCACCAGCACCACCAAGTCAAAACCCTGGTGTCACCCCCCGGTGTCACTCCTGAACACTCCGACTCTTCAAAACCCAGTCCAAGGCATCACTTCCAGAAAAACCTTCCCTGATCCTGCAGCTAGCAGACAGGACCCTTCTTTTGTCTGGGATTCAAGCTGTGTGCCTTTGTGTCTTACTTTTCCTGGAAGACTGTCAGCTCCCAAAAGGCAAACTGCAGGCTAAAGTTACTTTTCTGGTCCATCATGATGCAGCCCAGCACCTGACACACACTTGTTGAATGGGAAGTGAGACTAATGCAAGAATATCTTGGTAATCAACAGATCTTGTTGATTCTTCATTCACCATATTCTTTATGATTCATAAGTCCTCCCAGGTCTGATTGTGCTTGCCTGGATCATTGCCACAGACTCCCATCTCCTCACCTATACACCTCACCTCCCATCAATGAAGGCTGCCCACTCCTGCCCCCTGAAAAAATGTTCTGCAAATGATTGGGTTTCTTAATAGCTTGATACATTTTGATCCAAGAACATACTAAAAGACATATCCTCACTTATGCTGCTTTCTCTTCCAGAGAGCTAGACCCCTGCCCAGTGGCCACCGTGGGATGTTTGGCATGGAATGAAGCCCCATTGCCACAAAGCTCTCTCTAGGGAGCTATCCAACAAGAGGTACCAAGCTGCACAGACCCTCTGAAGAACCTTTTAAGGGCTCTTATTTCATCCTGTAGTTCTACTCCCATTGACTGATATATGTGATGATAATCTCAGAGCCGAAGAACTAGCTTTCCCAAAGTTCACTTATTCCCTGTCTCAATCCATCCTAGATGGTGACTTCCCCATATAAAGACGATTCCAGTCCATGTCTCCACAGTTCAGCTCAGGGGTGGGAGGGCTTTAATCCCAATTGGCAGAGAAGAGAGGGGGCCAAGGTGAGAGGGAGGGCATCTGATAAGTCCCAGACTCCTACAGTCTTGCTGTTTGCACTAAATTTAGCACATTGTCTTGAGCTGAAGCAAAAGGGCAAAGCACACGTTGTGGAAAATCAGCATTTAGCAGGACAATGCACCTGCTCTCCTATACCTACAGCATCTGCGCTGCACCTCTCCTCAGGTTCTCAGTCCACTCACCTATGGAGGCTCTCAATCCACTCTCACCCTGCACAAACATACCCCTTCTGGCATGTGAACCGACTTCCAGCTTGCCTCTGAAAATCAGGACCCTCAATGCCCTACCCTCTCTTGCTTTCTACCCACTCCTCCATATGTTCTGACCACCAGGAAACCACTGCACCATTGTTGCTCCCTGTCCCCCATCTTCACCCTGTTCTGCTCCACAGGCTCTTTCTGTGATCTCAGGAACACCTGTTGGTACTCTTATCCTCTCTTCCCTCTTGCATCCTTTTCGCTCTACCTGACTTCAGAGAAGATTTATCCATTTTGAACCCCTTTATTTCAGCACAATGTATTTGACTCTCAGTCCCCTATTTTCTGGTTTCTGACATTGTCACCTCCAGGAAACTGCTCTCATATAAGTGCCTGGGCCTATCCCAACTCCAGACACAAGTATATGCTATTCCCTGGCTCTTCCTGGATCTTTGTATACAATATCCCTCAGCCTATGTATTTTCCTCTCTTGAAATTCATGGATCCTCCTCACCCTCCAAGGACTGCTTTCCCCAGGGAAACTTCCCCAGATGCCTCTGGCTAAAGGGGATTTTGCTCTTCCATAAGGAATTTTCCTGCAGCGGTTACCCATCCCACCCTCCTCCAAGAGATCAAATATGTCCACCTTACACATTGACAAACATTTGTGTCCTTCAGTGGTAAAGATTGCTCTTCACTTATTTTTACCCCACACAGAGACTAACATGGTGTCTGCCACCTAACAGAAATTCGGTATATAGTCTTGGGTGGATGATCCTGTATGTTTTCAAGGAAGGTAATGAAGTAGATTGGGAAAGAGAACTGAGAAATTTACTTCAGGGAGTTACAAATCTCCAAATTCAGAAACTTAAGTTAATTAGGGTAAATTTCTCTGATACAGGCACACCAGCTTTAATTAAAAATTCATCAAGACATGTTACTGAGTATCTGTTCAGAAGATAAACATGGCAGAGCAATTTATCTAAGAAATAGAGAGAAATAGAGAATTTTCAAACAGTTTGACTTATCACTATTACTTTTGGGTCGAACTGATTACCTCATAATAAATCACATCATAATAAATGAGTGAAGAGGGAATCAAATTTTCAACAGGATATTTTTTAAGACTGGTGACTATTAAAAATAGCCTAAAACCAATGGATAAAGAGGATGTAGTACATATATGCAATGGAACATTACTCAGCCATTAAAAAGAATGAAATAATTCCATGTGCAGCCACATGGATGGACTTAAAGATTGTCATACAGAGTGAAGTAAGTCAGACAGAGAAGGAGAAATACCATATGACATCCCTTATATGTGGAGTCTAAAAAGAAATGAGACAAATGAACTTCCTTGCAAAACAGAAGGAGACTCACAGCCTTAGAGAATGAACTTACTGTTGCTGGAGGGAAGGATGGGGGGAAGGGATAGCTAGGGAGTTTGGGATGGACATGTACACAAGGTTATATTTAAAATGGATAACCAACAAGGTCCTACTGTACATCACTTGGAACTCTGCTCAACGTTAAGTGGCAGCCTGGATGGAAGGAGAGTTTGGGGGAGAATGGATACATGTATACGTATGGCTGAATCCCTTCGCTGTTCATCTGAAACTATCGCAAACTTGTTTGTTAATCAGCTATATTCTAACACAAAATAAAAAGATTTTTAGAAATTTTAAAATACCCCATAACCGAACGGATTTTGTAGTAATGTAGATGCGGACAGCATCATCTTTTTGTCCTATGTGGAACTCAAGTTAATCAACCACTGTTTAGCATAAGCAAATTCCATAACGATGATCCGCCCTCATTATATTTGGTGAATGCGACTGGCGCTCTATAAACTCAAGGAGCTACACTTCATATCTTCTCTCCTCATTTTCTGCTGCCTGGAGAATCAGACGGCAGTATTTAAGGAGTCAGCCAGTCTGATGACTCAGCTCATAAAACAATGTGTGGCCACAAAGATGATGTTTATCCAGGAGCATCCTGGAGGCTTTTGCGACTGAAGTCAGCAAGCGGTAAGGCAAGCAGTACACGATGCTCATTCTCCAGAGAGGTTTTGGCCATGGTGCCAGAAGCACTCACTTCCCTCGCCCAGCAGCTGAGCTCATCTGGTGCTCTGTCCGAGCAGAATGATGGGAAAGCTTCAGAGAAATGCAGCAGGTACAGAGGCAAGTCCAAGCGAAGTGCAGGTGATAGTGGCGACAGCTTGCCTTCTCTTCGTCAAGAGGTGCTGCACCTGCAGCTTACGGCCATCCGCAGCCCGGGGACAGGTGGCTAAGAGGCTCAGAATACATGTTGCCCACCTTCTCTGTCTCCTGCTGGGCTCATCTAGGAACGGGTCTGCTCTGGTTAATAAGGCATCTACAGAGCGGGTTTCCTGCATGGTAAGCTAGTCTCACTTCACCACCACCCCTTATGCTCCCTCAAAGCAACATCTTTTAGGAAACCTTCTCTCGGGAGGTAACGCTAGAATAAAACAGAGTAGGTTAACACAGAGATGGCTGACAAAGTTAGGGTCCTTTCAGGTGAAGAGACCTAAGTGACGAAGATATTATTAGTATTTTCCTTTAAATTTTGTTGCATCTGAATAAACTTTGCAGTGGGGAGGGGACAAGGAAAAGTGTGAAAAAGAGACAGATTAAGCAGTGCAATATTTCATTATTTTCCCTAAAATGACAAACTTTAACCATCTGTTCCTATTTTACCAACCCATTCAAAATATCGTTAAAATGCAGATTACATGCAGTTAGCCAGGGTCTTTCAAATGAGAAGTGACCAAAGCCTCCCTGATTTTAACCACCAGAAACTGACGTGACACTCCTGGATGGGCTGTAGCTATCAAGCCTCCCCGGAAGCACCTTCAAATGTGTCACAACCTCAGCACCTTCTTCCTGACCATTCAGGACTTTGAGCTGGACTTCCCTGGTAGTCTAGTGGTTCAGGATCCGCCTTGCAATGCAGGGGACACAGGTTCAGTCCCTGGTCTGGGAAGATCTCACATGCTGCAGAGCAACTAAGCCCATGCGCCACAACTACTGAGCCTGTGCTTTAGAGCCTGGGAGCCACAACATCACCCACTCACCACAGAGCCTGGGCTCCACAACAAGAGAAGAGACCACAATGAGAAGCCTGTGCGCCATAGCTAGAGAAACCCCTTGCAACAGTGCGGCCATAAATAAAAGAAAGACTATGAGCTACCTAGAGACAATGGCTTTTTCTTTCTGCTTCCTCAGTGCTTAATACACAGGATCTGACACATAGTAGGTACTCTGTAAATATTGCTTGAATAAATGCATTAGTGAATAAGTGCTTTCCCCCTCCCCCAGGAAATGTAAATCTTTGTTCCAGTATGTTTTTTGTTTGTTTGCTGTTTGCTTTTGGCTAGCAAAAC
Organism: Neotragus moschatus; assembly: GCA_006410615.1. NCBI lineage: Eukaryota > Metazoa > Chordata > Mammalia > Artiodactyla > Bovidae > Neotragus > Neotragus moschatus. Next base: position 982,016 of record SJYA01002770.1, read on the forward strand.
AAAAAGAGATAGAATCAAAAACAAGATACCCCCTGCAAGGAGGAACAAGTTGATAGAAGCTTGGCATCACTTAGTTCACCTTTCCCTTTGGGGGAAATAACTGTGCCCTTGAATTTCTGCACTAAGTCATCAAGGAGGAATTGAAATTAAAAACCTTGGAGAGTAATTAGCAACAAAACATTCTAATGTCAAGAAGTGAATTTTATGGGACCATATTTGTAATATTAATTGGGCCTCTGCGTAGCCAAAGGGTGAAATTATTGCTCCAATACAAATAGGCCCAAAAGAGAAAAACAGCCCAAAATAGCACAGATATTGCAAATCAGGACAGAGGTAATTTCTCTACACATAAAAAGCAACCAATTGCAAAGCCTTTACCATTTTGCTTAAGTGTGAAACGCAGCCTGTTTGTTTGGCGTAGCACCACCTACCCCATCTCTGAACTGCTGTGGGGCTGGAGCTAGAAAGGGAAGGCTTCATTTTCACCAGCTCCTCATACTTTTTACCTCGAAGTTTGTGGAAAATTTTAATCATTCATCTACCAAATATTTATTGAGCACCTATTGTGGACCAGGTCCAGGGCAGTCGTTCCTGTCACAGAGTTTAACCATTCAGTTGGGGGGGAAGAAACCCTGAACCAGCTATCACACAAGCAAATCTCTAATTAGAGACAGAAGTACTAGGACAAGAGTACACTTATAAAGGGAGCATTCACCAAGGGAACTGACCTAGTTTGACAAGTCTGGGAAGACTTCCTGGAGGAAATGGTGTTTAAACTGTAACCTAACAAGAGAAGCCACCTCAATGAGAAGGCCATGCAAGGCAACTAGAGAGTAGCCATGAAACAGCAAAGACTCAGCTCAGCCAAAAGTAAAAAAGACTGGAACCTGACAATGCAGACAAAGCAGCCAAGTAAAGAAGGAGTGAACGTGCCCCAGGCAAAGGGAGCAGCTTTTGGGGAGGCAGGTCGGGTAAGGAAGGAGTTCAGTGTCTCTGAAGAATGGAAAGGCCAGTGTGACCAGGATGCGATGAGTGAGCAAGCAAGCAAGTGGAGAGTGGGGAGAGATGTGGCTGGAGTGGGAGGCAGGGCCAGGTCTTGGGACCTGACTGGGTCCCGTGACACTGGGACACCCACCATTGCCAGGCTGTGGGTCAGAACCACTCCCCAGCCAGGGCCACTCTGGGCTACCCCTCCCCTCTTTGAGTCAACCCTTCCTTGATTCTCTCACACCTGAGTGGAGACTTAGCCCTCATCTCCGAAGCTCAGAGGGGAAGAGTAACTTACCTCCTACAGGGCATGTCCCAGAGTCTAGGAGGGGTCCTGGGCCCACTGGTTAACTGTGACCTCAACTCTTGGTTTATCCCCTGGATCTGCCCATGCCAAAGGGTTAGGGCAAGAATATCACCAAACATGCCAGAAGCGACTGGCCCTGAGTCTGATCAGGAACCACTGCTAATCTCTTTCTTGAGGAACATTTAGTGAGTCCTTACTCAGTCGTGTCTGACTCTTTTGAGACCCCATGGACTGTAGCCTGGCAGGCTCCTCTGTCCATGGGACTTCCCAGGTAAGAATACTGGAGTGGGTTGCCACTCTCTTCTCTAGGAAATCTTCCCAGCCCAGGGACTCAACCAGCATCTCCTGCGTTGGCAGGTAAACTCTTTACCAACTGCACCACCTGGAAAGCCCAACATTTAGAAGAGGATGCAAAAAACAAAAAACAAAAACCACTAAGACAACAAAAACCTCCAAAGAACTCTCTTGTAGAACTTCTCTGGTGGTCCATTGTGTAAGACTTTGAGTTCCCAATGCAGGGGGGCTTGGGTTCAATGCCCAGTCAGGGAGCTAGATCCCACATTCTGCAACTAAGAGTTTGAATGCTGCAACTAAAATATTCCACATTCCCCAACTAAGACCTAATGCAGTCAAACAAATAAATTAACTTAAAAAAAAAAAAGAAGAAGAAAAAGAACTCTTTCCTGAGAACAAACCTTAAGTGAGTACTCAGAACGTGTAAGACCCTGATCGAGGAAGCAGCAACAGTGCTCGCCCTCTTGCCAGTGAGGAAGAGCAACTCTAAGAAATGTAGACTATTTTGTTCTCCAATTAGCACTGAAGGTGACGGATCAGCATTTATAACATGCAGTCATGAATTATGGAACAATCGTGGAAGTGACTCCGACCCGGAAACCTGCCATGCCAAGAGCCATGGCAATTTTTCACGAGAACTTGTCACCAGGTGGCCCCTGCCAAAACCATCACCCATACTCAGCCTCCCCCAACCCCGACCCCAACCTGTCACTTGAGGCTGCTGCCAGCCCTTGAGTTGTCATTGACCAAGCAACCGCAAATAAGTGTTTGAAGGCTCTGGCTTTACACCCAGCTCCAGATACTCCCCAGCTGGGTGACCCCAGTTTCCTTCTCTGTCAAGTGGAAACAATAACAGCTTCTATATCAGGGGTTCTTCTGAGCAGAATGCCTAGGACGCTTTCAACACAGAGCCTGCTCCTGCTAGTCACTTAGTCATGCCTGACTCTTTGAGACCCCATGGACTGTAGCCCACCAGGCTCCTCCATCTGTGGGATTTCCCGGACGTGAATACTAGGGGTGGGTTGCCATTTCCTCCTCCGGGTATCTTCTCGACCCAGGAATCAAACTTGCATCCAGCCTACCAGAAGGTAATTGTTCACTCAACATTGGAACCTTGCTCCTACCCCATCAGCTCAGACTGCTTCCCAGAAACACTGGGTCTCCTTCTGTTTGGGGAACCTACTTCTCCTCCGAGCCAGCCTGTAAGAACTGGTTCTGTCACCCCATCCAGCTGGGCTGGCCTCCTGAATCCACCTCTCACCAGCCAGCACTTAGCTCAGCCGCAGTCCCTTCTTGCTATTTAACACCAAAAGGTATTGATTTCCTTGAGCTATTTCCATAATGCAACACTACTGATAACTGCATATCCCATCAGTTTCCTCCATGACCATCATGCCCCCTGCTCACAGCCACTTCCCCGAGAGCCCCAGCTGCCAAGGCTCAGGTCTGTTTCATTTTGCACTAGTGGAAAGGTCAAACATGCATTTCTCCCCATTATTGTATACTGTGTCTTGTCACACAGACTCTCTCTGTTTCATGCATTAGTCACAGTCTTGCTATCAAATTAAATATTCCTCGGTAGTTATTTTTAGAGAAATCTTTTTCTAACGCTACATGGTGCAATGATGTGTGTGCACCCACAGCTCTGGAATCCAAGCATTACCAGGTGGGCTCCAAACTGTGTGCGGACTCAGATTCCTCTGGAAAGCAGCAGCAGCCAATGGAGCAACGGTCTGTAACCTGGCTCTGTCCATGGAATCCCCTGCCCAGCCAGAAATAATTAATCTTCCAGACCTTGGACGACCCAGTCATTCATCATTCGGTCCAGGAAAGGCCCAAAGGAGGTTCTTAGCACAATTGTGAGTTAAGCGGAGCATGTCTGTACCATCCTTACTGCTTGTTTGGCTGTCTCCTGATTCCTGCTACAAGGACACCGAGACTAATTGCACTCCCATGCCCTGCACCCCCGTGGAAGCCTGCCTTCAGGAGGCCTGAGTTAATGACAGTGGTTACATCCCTACCCACTCCTATAGGGTCTTCATCAACCGAGGCCAGCAGTGATAGAGAAATGCCCTCAGAACAGAATTTCTAACTTAGCTGGGCCGCGTGTACAGGAAGGAGGAGCGGCTTGCTAAAGCAAGTCCTCTTCATCCACTTGAAGGCACTGTGAAGAGAAGTTATGCATACCTGAGCTTTAGAGCTCACAGTGGAAACAAAAAAACAAAAACAAAGAAAGTGAAGTCGCTCAGTTGTGTCCGTGTCCCTATCTGACTCTTTGCGACCCCATGGACTGGAGCCTACCAAGCTCCTCTGTCTATGGGATTTTCCAGGCAAGAATACTGGAGTGGGTTGCCATTTGCTTCTCCAGAAGATCATCCCAACCCAGGGATTGAACCTGAATCTCCCACATTGTAGGCAGATGCTTTACCATCTGAGCCACCTGAAACTGACTAGAAAATAATTCAAGACACGATTAGGGGTGAGGACTGTGGGGGAGAAGGTGGATTTCTCACTTCCTTCCGATGTTCCCTTCCATGTGCAGGTCCCCATTGGTTGTGGTACCCCAGTCCTTCCTCACCCAGGGCAAGTGAGACTGGGGGACAGGGAAGAGGTGAGCCTAGTTCTGGGCTTAGTTCACCAGCCCCTGTGTCCCGACACTAAACTTCTTCTTCCCCCTCAGCCTTCATCAATGAAGAAGGGGATGCTTTGGCCTCCAACTGGGTTTTTATTTCCCAAGTTCTTCCAAAGTTGAATGGAGGACAGGGGATGACTTACTGAAGACCCTTTCAAAGAGCCCCTATAAACTATATACGCCATAGACATTCGGAAGCAGGGGGCCAGGTAGACCAGAACAATCCAAGTAAGGCTGAGATGCGGAGGCAAGGTCACAGATGATGAGTGACTGAGCACAGCTCATGAGGATAGAGGGGCACTCTGGATGGAGGCTTCACAAACCCAGGCACAGAGCAACGGAGAAGCAAAGACAGGCAGAAAGCAGTAAGAAGGCCAGGGTGACTGGGGCCCGAGAGCTCCTTGGGGCAGGCAGCAGGTGGGTGGAAGCAGACGACAGAGTTCCTAGCAGTCAGTAGCGACTAGATCGGTCAGTTGGTCAAGGCATGTTTCCCAAACACTCTGCCAGGTCCAGGGCAAGCAGCCAGGGCAGAGCTGATGATGGCTCAGAGGAGAGTCTGGACAGCAGGCTGAGACACTGCTGTAACTCTTCCACAGTTCTCTGACGAGGAGATGTGGGTCTGGCCTGGGGAGGGACACTGAAAACTGGGCAGCAGGAACTACATGAGACCCTGAGGAGGAAAGATGTGACCGTAAATATCGGTTAGGGCAGTGGAGGGGGAGGGGCATGGAGGGGGGAATCAGAGAGCCCACTCGGAAGAGTACAGGTGTGGGTCCCTTGATAGGATCTGCTTCCTCCCATGAGGGGAGAAAGAACCAGTAAGTGAACATATAGGAAAATGAGCATCTTCTATAACCTTTAAGAAAGACAGCTTTTTTAAAAGATTTTTTTTTATGTGGGCCATTTTTACAGTCTTTATTGAATTAGTTACAACATTGCTTCTGTTGTTTTTTTTTATTTTCTGGCCGCGAGGCATGTGGGATCTTAGTTCCCCAACCAGGGATTGAACCTGCACCCCTGCAGTGAAAGGTGAAATCGTAACCACTGGACCACCAGGGAAGTTCCCCAAAAGACGGCTTGGAGCTGGAATGAGACCCCATCTTGGGCCCATCAAATAAAAAGAAACATTTTAAATGACAGTGTGCAGGCAGTTAGGAATATGAGAGTAGGCTGCCTCACGTAGTGTTTTCTCAGCAGGGTGGGTGTAGCTGACTCCCCACCAGCAATATGGCAAGTGGGTATCACAAACCCCAAAAAAGTTAGTTCTGTAAAAATGGATCCAGGGAAAACTCCACACACGTAGATATTCAATGCAGCACTGTCTTTAAATACTGGGAGTAACCCAAATGACCACTGGTAGGGGATGAGTTAACTGAACATGGGGCATTCCTACATACAATTTTATGCAACTGATAACAACAACAAAAGCTATATAACAACATGGAGAATGTCTATTATGTAACGTTCAGTGAAAAATAATCAGGCCCAAAACTCTGCTCACAGCATGGTTATAATTATGTAAGAACAATTGCATGCAGAAACAAACCAGAGTCAAATACACCAAGAAGTTAACCTTTCCCTCTTTTCTGCAATTTTCCAGTGCATATGTGGTGCTCTTAGGACAAACTAACCTGTATAAACCAGTGCAGCTTTCTCAGGAAAATAACATGCAAAGGCAGGACACGGAGCTGTCCACCCTCCCCCCGCCCCGCTTCCTTGGAGCCCATCCCTCGTGGTGATGAGCGTAGAGGACTTCTTAAAACTGGACTGATGATAGCAAGCCAGGAACAGTGGTGGGCATGGATTCTGTGCCTGTTTCATCCTTTCCTTTCTCCCCAGCCTGTCTCATCTACTCATCCATGTCAGCTGGCCCAGGCTGTAACTTTCAGAGCACAGGGCTCACTTTCCTCTTTTCATGTGGCCAGTGAGAGCTTTGGTCTCTCAGCAAATGCCTAGAGCCCTCAAAGCTCTTCACCAGGTGCTTTGGAGAAAGGCTGCCACTCCCTTCTCTGCTTCGATGTCTACATTTCCCACCTCCCCAGCTGGGCTTTCAGCTCCCTTACTCCAGCCTGTGTTGAGGTCACCAAGATGCCTGCAACAGAAAATCTTGTGTTTCTCTGACCTCCTATTTTTCTTGCTTAACAGCATCCAATGCAGTGACCATCCCTTTCTGGGAACACTTGCTTCAAGACCCTTCCTACACTCTTCTGGTTTTCTTCCCACCTCACTATCCCCTCTCAGTCTACTTTCCTGGCTCCTTCAGGTCTCCCTACCCTCTACCCCAGGATGAAGCCTCCTTTTCATCCTTCTCTGCGTTCTCTCCTCTCTTGTCCGGTCTTGTGGCTTTAGAGTCCATCTAAATCATGATGTTACCCAAAAGCTGTGCCTCATCTTCCATCATTCCAGCTGCCCTCCTGAGACCTTGAAAGTCTAACAGTATTCGGAAATGAAAGTGGTCAAGGGGCTTCGCAGGTGGCGCAGTGGTAAAGAATTTGACCGCAGTGCTGGAGACCCAGGCTCAATCCCTGGGTCGGGGAGATCCCCTGGAATAGGAAATGGCAACCTGCTCCAGTATTCTTGCCTGGAGAATTCCAGCCTGGTGGGCTACAGTTCATGGGAATGCAAAGAGTCAGACATGACTGAGAGACCAGAGCCAATGCAGGAGACTCACATTTGATCCCTGGGTGGGGAAGATCCCACATGCCAAGGAGCAGCTAAGTCCATGCGTGACAACCAGTGAGCCTGTGCTGGAGCAACTAAGGTGATGTGCCGCAACTAGTGAGCGTGTCCTGTAGAGCCCAGGAGCCTCAACTGCTGAAGCCTATGCACCCCAGAGCTTCTGCACCACAGTAAGAGAAGCCACTACAGTAACTAGAGAGTAACCCCCACTCTCCACAACCAGAAAAAACCCTCGCAGCCATGGAGACCCAGCACAACAAAAATAAAAAAGAAAGTGGTCAAAGCTGCACCCTCAGCCCCAATTTCCGCATCTCAGTCGACAGCCTCTCCATCCCCATCCCCCAGCAGGTCCAGGCAATACTCCAGCGTGTCATCCTCGGTTCCCTCCTCCTTCCCCCACAGTGAATTCTGTGACTCCAACTCCAAATACATCCCAGATCTCCCACCATTCCAGCCTAAGCTACCTGCCTCTCTCGCTTGGATTCTGCAGCCTCCTTATCAATCTCCCCGCTTCCCCTTTTGCTGTTACAATTCTTCCCAGGCAGCCAGAGGAATTTTTTTTAAGTGTAAATCACAGCATGGCGTCAATAGAATGGCCTTCCAAGAAACAAAGCCTCAGCCATACTCGTTCTTTCTCTGCTCTCACCACTGTTCTACATTGTATTAGAAATCCCAACCAGAGCACAGGCAAAAAAGATAAAGGCATAAAGATTGGAAAGAAAGAAGTAAAAGCTCTCGTTATTCATGGATAGCATTATTGTGAAAGTGGAAAACTACTAGAGCTAATGAGAAAATTTAACAATGTCACAGAATACAGGTTAATGTATAAAAATAAGTTGTATTTTTATAAACTATTCAGAAAATATTAACAAACTACTGGGAAATTAAATACTTTTTAATTCTACTTTATGATAGAATCCAAAAACTAAAAATACTAGGTAGGAATTAACATAATGCTAGATGTTCAAGATGATAAGATATTGCTAAGAAGCATTAAAGAAAATCTAAATAAATAGGAAGATGTGCCATGTTGATGGACTGAGCAGTAAAGACAGTATGGTATTAGCAAATACATAGACAATCAATGAAAGAGACTAGAGTCCAGATTTATATGCAAGCAAGTGGCTTTTGATGAGTGCCATAGTAAGAAATATTTATTTTTCTTCAAGAATGCTGTTGCTGGGACTTCCCTGGTGGTTCAATGGTTGAGAATCCACCTGCCAGTGCAGGGGACACTGGTTCAACTCCTGGTCCAGGAATATTCTACATGCCAAGCTGTGGGGCCATTTAAGCCTGTGCACCACAACTACTGAGCGTGTGCTCTGGAGCCTGAGAGCTGCAGCTACTGAAGCCCATGTGCCTAGAGCCTGTACTCCGCAGCCACCACAATGATAAATCCACATAGTGCAAAGAAAAGTAGCCCCCACCCACTGCAGCTAGAGAACGCCTGTGCACAGCAACAAAGACCCAGTGCAGCCAAAAGTTTAAAAAAAAAAAATGCTGCTGTCTAGATATCCATATGGAAATATATAAAACTCAATCCTGAGCTCTCGCCATATTCAGAAATCAATTACAGATGGCACATGTTCCCAAATGCAAAAACTAAAATTATATCGATTCTAGAAGAGGGGGAAAAAATTGAAGAATATCTCTGTGACTTTGGAATAAGTAAAAATTTCAGGTCAGAGAATCACTAAGCATAAGAGCAAACAATGATAAATTTAATTTCAAAAAAATTAAAAACATCTCATGAAAATCACCATAAGAAAATGAATAGGTAAGCCCTGGTGTAGGAGAAAACATTCCCTAACTCATATCTTTTGACAATGAATGTATATCCAGAATATATAAAGAACTCCCCAAACTCAATAATAAAAAGACAAACAATCCAATGCTGGAAAATAAGCTACAGACTTGAACAGATATGTCAGTTGCCAGTAACCACATAAAAAAGTCCCCTACATCATTAATTATCAGGAAAATGCAAACTAAAACTACAATGAAATAACCATATCCATATCCATCAGAATAGTTAAGATAAAAAAGACTGATAATAGCAAATGTTGATGGGGACGTGGAGTAACTGGAAGTCTCATAAATTGCTAGTGTGAATGTAAAATGACAAATGACTTTGAAATCTGGCAGTTTCTCAAAAAGTTAAACATACACTTAATATATGTCCAGAGACTTCACTAGGTATTTAGCAGCCATTTCAGTCTAAAAGAAATGAAAGAATATGTCCCTACAAAGACATGTATGTGAGTATTCATAGCAGCTTTACTCATAATAGCCAAAAACCAGAATCAAATAACCACCAAACTGTGGTACATTAGTAAAATAGAATATTCTTCAGTAATAAAAAGGAACAATAAAAAGGAAAGAGCTGCTACTTCATAAACATGCATGAATCTCAAATGAAGCAAAAGAAGCCAGACACAAAAAAGCTATCTACTTCCATACTGTATAACTTCATTGATAGGAATGTCTAGAATTTATCTGCGATGATAGAAATCAGATCAGCATTCTGTGATGGGGGGGTGGTTATTGGAGACTTTCTGAGGTGACGAAAATGCTCTTTATCCTGACTGGGATCGTGGTTACATGCGTATATACACTAGTTTAAAATTATCTAATTATAAAAAACATTTTTTATTGGAGGACTGAGAGAGTAGCATGGAAACATATACATTACCATATGTAAAATTATTTAATTTTACATTTAAGATTTTATTTTGTATAAATTATACCAAAGAAACTTTGGAAGCTACTCATTTGATTGTATAGACCCAATAGACCCAATGTTATTCCTTTTGAAAATCAAATAGTATGGATATAGATATAGTATGGATATAGTATGGATGTGCTCTGGCGGGGTTGGATAAATCAGGCCTGGGAGCACACTGTATGTATTTGATCTGATTCATTCACCAGGACCAAGCCAGGCCTTGACTATTGGACTCAGAATCTCACTCCTAGAAAGCAGGTAGCTAGCAGACAGGGAGGCTGCACGTGGTGGGCAGTCTAGGTTGAAAGGCTGGCTTATGAGCCTACATTTACTCACTTATAAGATGGGGATTAAATGCAATAAGGCAATTTCCAGCTCTGACTTTCTCAGATTCCATCTATTCATCCATTCCAGCTCTCAAAGCCATGTCTGAACCACACCTGTGTAGATTTTTTACTGCTCCAGGATCTACTCCCATCCCTGGAGGGCTGGGGTTGCCCAGTCCAGGAAGGCACACACAGAGGGGAGAAAGTACAGGGGCCCAAGAGTTACCACTTTTCCCTTTAGGTAACTGGACTCTGAAGAGGAAACATCAGAGTCCCTGAAGCTGGAACCCACAAGTTCTTTTAGGTCCCTCCAGTCCTGATGCCCTCTTTTCCTACCCCCAAATTTAGGGGTATCTCCCAGGAGCCTTCTTTTATCCACAGCTCCATTACTACATTAACCCTGTATGATCTTGGACAAATCAGCTCACCCCAGACTACCTTCCTTCCTGTCTGCCCGTCCTTCTCCCAACCTCTTCCCATCTATTGCATCTTCGCCATTTCCAGGCACCCCTCCCAACTTCAGGTGAGTGGGATGTATTCCTCGGAATTAGCTCTCTGAGAAGACCCACCCGACTGGCAGAGTAACAGAAGGAAGAAAGCCTTCAGGTCAGACCCTAAAAAAGCAGGAATGCGTGGGACCACTCATTCCTTGGTAGTGCTCCCAGCCCAGGTCCCTGGCCTGCATTGATTCCTGGGCTAGAGAAGGGAAAACCTTGTCTCCTGCTGATGGAGATTACTGTACACAGCCATTGTCGAGAGTCTTGGCACAGCCTACACCCCAGGATCTCCCACCCAAGCATTCACACAATTCCAGTAAGATCAAACCCCATTTACAGGAGCTCACTAAGAGGAATTGATCCCATCTCTCCTGGGCCCAAGGGCTTCCCTGGTGGCTCAGATGGTAAAGAATCTGCCTGCAATGCAGGAGACCTGGGTTCAATCCCTGGGTCAGGAAGATCCACGAGAGAAGGGAATGGCAATCCACTCCAGTATTCTTGCCTAGAGAATTTCATGGACAGAGGAGCCTGGTGCAATACACAGTTCATGGGTTGGGAAAGAGTCAGACATGACTAAGAAACTAACTAACTTCTGGGCCCAGAAGTCAGGGCCTCACCTTTCTAGAATCCATATCCAGNACGAGAGAAGGGAATGGCAATCCACTCCAGTATTCTTGCCTAGAGAATTTCATGGACAGAGGAGCCTGGTGCAATACACAGTTCATGGGTTGGGAAAGAGTCAGACATGACTAAGAAACTAACTAACTTCTGGGCCCAGAAGTCAGGGCCTCACCTTTCTAGAATCCATATCCAGAGTTAAGTTATATGTCATTGTACCTTCTCCATGCACAAATAGACACAGTACCGGCTTTGCTGATGTTAAGCCCTGGCAAGTTTTGCATGCACAGTCTAGTGAGTTCAAATTATTGTCAAAGGGGAGATATTAAAGCCATCATTGCAGGGGAGTCGAGGGCTGATTCACGTCTGGCCAAGCTGCCCTGAGTCATGGGTCAGACCCTGTGCTGGGTGGCCAGTGGCAGAGCCTATAGAAAGACACCTCCAAAAAGCCCAATTTCCTGGGCCCCCATAAGGCCATCCACACACTCACTTCTTTCCAAGAGAGGCTGAGCCAGCACTCTCCAGGCATATTGCACTCATGTTTGCTCCTCAGATACCTGAAGGTCTTTTCAGCCCCAGGGCCTTTGCACTTGCTTTCCCCTCTGCCTGGAATACCTTTCCTCTTGTTCTCACAGCAATTCCTTCTGGTCATTCTTCCTCAGCTTCATTCCCCTTTGCAGAAACCTTTTCTGACCCTCCTCTCCCTGTCTGTCACCCACTTTGGCTATGGACTCTTGTCATTAAAGAAGGAGTTTTATCTTAGGTTGCCCCAGTCGATAGTCCAAGAGGATTGCCCAAAGCAGACATTCTAGGCCAGGCTGTTCTCATCATCTGGCTGGTGTGGTGACCAGCCCTGTGCCCTGCATTCCCTGGATACCTTCAAGACCCTGTGAGGAAGAGTTCTGTGGACCTCCCTTGGCAGCCTCCTCTTNAGGTTGCCCCAGTCGATAGTCCAAGAGGATTGCCCAAAGCAGACATTCTAGGCCAGGCTGTTCTCATCATCTGGCTGGTGTGGTGACCAGCCCTGTGCCCTGCATTCCCTGGATACCTTCAAGACCCTGTGAGGAAGAGTTCTGTGGACCTCCCTTGGCAGCCTCCTCTTTCTCATTGTCGCCCCAGCAGCCCTGGCCAAACCTGCTGCAGAGCCCACTGGGCGCTGGCCTGACAGGGACCTCCAGAGAGAGGTCACCGGGCAGGTGGGCAGCATACTGACTGCAGCTTCTTCCAAGAAGACAGCCTCCTCTCTGACAGATTTTAGCCTACAATTCAATTCATCCCAAGACACCATCAGATACTATGGCCTCTTGTGTGATGTGACACTTTCCAGGATCTATGATAGGCTAAGAGCTCTTCAGGGCATCCTGCCTTACCTTTCCCAGTCTCATAGCCCAGGGGGCAGATGTGGCTATCCACATGTTCTAATGAGATGGGCTCAGAGGAGTTAAGGGAGCTGTCCATGGTCAGAGCCGAGCTGGAAGGGGCCCCAGGCTGTGTAACCCAGCTCAGCTTCCATCTCATCTGCAGGGAAATGCTTTGGCCTTAAACCATGCTGACAGGTGCCTGGCACTCCCTGCCAAAGCTGTGGGGCCAGAGAGCAGGGGAGCCCCAGCTCCAAGGGCCCTTCTTCTGGCAGCCAGGAGCACAGAAGATCAGTGAAGAGGTCAGGCAGGGTTGGCATTCTTTGGGCAGGGACAGCATTTCCATTAGGAATCATAGAACCCCATGGAGAAGGAAACAGCAACCCACTCCAAAATTCTTGCCTGGAAAATCCCATGGACAGAGGAGCCTGGTGGGCTACAGTCCATGGCGTTACAAAGAGTCAGATGTGACTTAGTGACTAAACAACATAGAGCCCCAAGATCCTGGGTTCAGACCCACCCTGCCACTCACCACATGTAGGAACTTGGGCACTTTACCCCCATGCTACTCAAGCCTCGTAATTTCACCTGTAAGATGAGCATCACCCCTGCCTAGGAAAGACAAGTTAAGTAAAGGTCACATATGAGACATCCTGGCTCACTCCAAATGCTCGAAACATGGGCTCCAGAATGTGACTGGAGCAGGCCAGGCCCTGAGCTGGGTAGCCTGGCCCCTTACTCACTGAGCCTTTCCTTGGTAAGGAGACGTGGCCCATGAGTCGAGGTTCCATCAGTTAGAAGCGAGGCTGCACTAGGGAGGTTCTCCCCACGGGGAGTGACTCCAGGGGGCAGCTGAAGGGCGCTCCTTGCTCTACACAGAGGATCTCTGCCAGGTCTGATGGCTGACTGGTTTGCTGGTCTCTTTGTCTTGTCGTGAGCACAGCACGGGTGCATCTGGGCATGTAGTCTGCTTTATACACACAGCCCCTGCAGCAAGGGCAGGTATTTGGGGATGAGGTAGGATCCACAGTTCCTCTCCAATGCCCCCTCATCTCCATCACTTCCTCTTTGTCCCAACCTTCTCTCAACTCTCCACCAGAGAGAGGAAAGAAACCCTAAGACAGCAAGGATCACCACATCATCTCTGTTCCCCTTTCTAGCGCCCACTTGCAGCTCACTGGACAGCGCAGGTGGCTGCTCTCTGCCTNCTCCATCACTTCCTCTTTGTCCCAACCTTCTCTCAACTCTCCACCAGAGAGAGGAAAGAAACCCTAAGACAGCAAGGATCACCACATCATCTCTGTTCCCCTTTCTAGCGCCCACTTGCAGCTCACTGGACAGCGCAGGTGGCTGCTCTCTGCCTGTCCCCATGGAGTCGGGACCCTCTGAGGACAGTGGAAGAAAGGACAATTGTGAGGGCATTTTTCCATATTAGAGCCTAGACCTGGACCTCAGGAAGCTACTAAGTCACACTGAGCCTCAGTTTCCCATCTGTAAAATGGAGTCATATGGCAGGATTTAAGATAAATGTTAAGTGTCTTGTTCAATGGCCCATGATTTTTTTTTTTTTTAATTTTTTGGCCAAACCATGTGGCATGTGGGATCTTAGTTTCCTGACCAGGGACTTAACCCAGGTCCCGTGCACTGGGACAACAGAGTCTTAATCACTGGACCACCAGGGAAGTCCCCCATAAGCTTTTTAAAGCACATAAACCCTTGTTCAAATTAAACCTTAGAAGAAAATACAACACAGAAAGTAGCTCTGTTGGAAGCACAGGCCACATCCTGAGGGCCCAGGGAGGCCAGTATGAAAAGATTCAACCCTGGAGCCACCTGAAAAGGCCATACCAGCAACAGGAGGTGGACACACTGTTTGATCAAGAGCCGGGTATCCCTCTAGGCGAGGGAGATGTGGATATGAGGAGGGAATGTAACCTCCACACACAAGATTGGCCTGGGAGTGCCACCAGGTGCCCGCTTCTCACCCCTCAGGCTCCCACCCTGACTTCCTACAGGAGAAGGAATGAGAAAATGAGAGACTTCCTGTCTCTCACTCTTTAAACGGACTTTTCTCTGGTCTTCACATGGCACATCCCATTCCTGCCACCTCGCCTTGCCTCATCTTATATCTGCCAGCTTCAGTGCCCTTTTCCCAAATCTCTTCTATCCAGATTTGCCCTTCAAATTCACGTCACCACCTCTTGAAGCCCTCTATGATTGTCCATAGCCAAAAGTAGCATCCCTTTCTCTGACCCCCTCTGGCTGAGACTGGGGCTCAGTTTCTCCATCTGTAAGATGGGAATGTGAGATCCAGGCAAAGCACCCAGGTGGGCCTGGCATGCAAGAGCCACTCAGGAAATGGCAGCCATTTGTTATGATGCTATGAGCTCCCCCTCCACCTAGGCAGGACCACAGATGCCGCAGGCTCTGGTACACAGTAGGTGTCTACTGAATACTCACCAGGTGACCAGCAGGTGGCCCCACACCCCAACTAACCTGCCCTGACCAGTGCCTCTGAATCCCAGTAGAGTGGTTCCACTGGCTCCTCCTCCTGGTCAGGGAAAACAGAGAGGGCCCAGCTGGCAGAGTCCCCCGTAGCAATCTGCATTGGTGACCAAGGTCTTGGGGCTTGACCACCCCTTCCCTTTTCCAGGCTTCTCTAGTGGCTCAGATGGTGAAGAATCTGTCTGCAATGCAGGAGACCCGGGTTTGATCCCTGGGTTGCGAAGATTCCCCTGGAGAAGGGCAAGGCAACCCACTCCAGTATTCTTGCCTGGATGATCCCACAGACAGAGGAGCCTGGCGGGCTACAGTCCATGAGGTTGCAGAGTTAGACACGACTGAGCAACTAACACTCCCCTTTCCATTGCAGCCCTGCCCTACCCTTATAAGGATTACTCCTGTTAAACAGGTAAGAAAACTGAGGCTCAACAAAGTGCATTACCTGACTGGGACCACAGAGCGTTCTCACAATCCACCAACCAGTGGCAGCATGTCCACCAAGGTGCAGAGAGGAATTGGCCCTGATTAATCAAAGTCTCATTTTATTGATGGGGACATCAAAAAGTGGAGCAAACAGCTTTGCCCAAGGTTTCATGTAAACCGGAGCTGAGATCTCCTGGTGCTAAACTAAATAACCCCACCCCACCCTACACACAGGGTGGGAGGGGGCTTCCCAGACCCTTCCTTGTCTGCTGGCCTCGATTCCAAGGGGTGAACATGCAGGCTGTCTGGAGGGACAAAGCGGAGGATTTTATGCTGCTGGGTTTGTGGGCATCTGCGAGAATCCACTGGGGGTGCAAAGGCTCAGACCAACACAGCCAGGTCTGGAGGGAGACAGCGACCTGTGCCCCTCCCATGTTTGCCAGAGAGAGAGCTTCTAGCAGATCTGGAAGCATCAAGATCCCTGCAGAGGTTGTGGCAAGCTGCGTTTTGAGGCTCAGTTCTGACACTGCAATGGAGGGGCTGAATCGAGGGCGGAGAGGGGCTGGTGCGGAATAGCAATGAGCCAGGACACTGGAAACCGGCCAGCACCAGGTCTGCAAGACAGAGAACGCTGCTGTCAACTGGGTCAGGGGGAGCATCACTGGGAAGAAATCTCTCTCTCTCACACACACATACTCACACATGTGAATATACTTCTTACTGATTCTTTATTGAAAGCTCTTAGGGAAGCCACATGAAGTCCATGTGAATGCATGTCTGAACAGGCTGATGTGAAACATGAGGGCCCTCGGCTTCTTAGTTCACCTGGTAAAAGCTAATTGTAAGGATTTACTCCCATTTCACAGACAGGCACACTGAGACCCCAGGAGAAGCACAGACAGGCAGAGTTGAGGGCGACACACAGTCCCTCTGTCCTTAACGCCCTGGTTTTCCCTGCAGTTCTGCCTTCAGCCTTGCAACCTAACAGGCACCCTCCCCAGACCCTGGGACATAAGTTGCCTCTTTGATTTAAACTGCACAATGACACCTCCTCTTAAGCCTTGCCTTTCTTTTGCAGGTCATATCAAGCCCATGATTCAACATGCGTTTGTGAGGTATTTTGTCCTTCTCCCTCACATGTCTGAACTCCCTGAGACTCTCCTCAGCTTCCCCTGCTGCCTTTCTTGCACGCAGCACAGGGTCTCCAGCAGTGTGCACTGAGCAGTCAAGGGAAAGAGCCGGGCTGTGCCGCTGCAGCTTTGTGACTAGACAGGCTTGACCTGCCTTCGCATCTGACCAGCATTTTACTGAGCCGAGTGCATGACAAGGGTTGGTCGGCACCACAGGCTCTGCGAGGCCCCCAGAATTCATTTGGGGAGTCCAGGGGCCCTTCAGAAGGAGGGGCCACCCTCCTTGAAGCCCAGGGCTGGAACCAAGGTCCAGGAAGCCCATACAATGTTGTTCTGGAGAGCAAGCCCTTGGGAGTAAGAGCCCTATGGATGGAGAAAGGTGGAATTTCTGGGCGGAAAGTCCCAGAGGTAGATTTGGGGCTGGACTGCTTTTCCCTTGAGCAACTTCAGGTTCTTCTTCAGCATCCAGCATCTTCAGCAACTTCAGCATCCTTACAGCTAAGGATGCTAGGGTGGCAAATGTGGGCCAGCCACGCACCAGGCACCCCACTGAGTGCTTCAGATGTCATGTGCCTGCCTACCCTGTATGCCTCCCCACCAACAACCCCACTAACAGTCGAGGAAATCTAGACGGGAAAGCTGGGAGGCTTGTCCAAGGTTGCCAGGCCAGGAAGTGGCACTCAGCTCGGGCGACTTGCCTGTCCCGCCTTCTAACGTCTCATCGCCCTCCCCTACAGCCTGAGGGGAAGAGAGGTGGGGGGGAATGCTGCAGGTGCCAGAGGAGGTCGTGGGGACCCAGGAGGACAGAAGCTGGGGCATCTGCCACAGTCCGGGCCCCCCTTGGGGCTGCCCGAAAGGGCTCCCGGGGGGCGGAGGGTGCTCTGTTGCTGGAGTAGTCAAAAGACAGTCTCCAGCGTCCCACCCCCTCCACTCCCCGACACTCTCACTGCCAAATGAAATCTGGCAGCTTCTGAAAATAGCTCAGCGCTGCAGCAGGCGCTCTGCCCGCCCTTCAGCAGGCTGGCACACAGCTGGGGGTGGCCACTGTGGGCAGATGCCAGCGCACACCGGGCTGGGGGTAGTGTCACCCACATGGTGCACTGGGAGGCACAGAGCTGGGGACCCAGGGCAGCTGCCATCTCTTCACTCCCTTGACCTCTCCAAGCCTGATGAGGCCAGAGTGGCCCTAGAGCCAGCCTGGCATGTCTACCAGGCCTGAAGCACCCTGTCCGGCAGGAGTGAAATTACTGGTGGGTGTGAGCACATGCCCTTGGGCTGCTTTTGTTCACTCGTGTAGACGAGAAACCTAGGAACAAGGGAAAAATGCCAAAATGCTGTTTATTAATACCTGGATGTAAAACCCAGCAGTGTTGTCCTCCCTGACATGGTCTAGGGTTTCCCAGCCAGTGAGAGAAGAGTGAGAAAACAGGAAGCAGGCTGGGGGCCAGGCACTGGCCACGCCCATATCAGGCATTCAGCATCCTGAAGCTCCCTGGGCAGTGTGGGGCTGGGTGAGCCTGGAGCAGCAAGGGAGGGGCCCTGTTTGCTCCGACTCAGGGAGAAAGGAAAGGACCAGACCCTCTAAGCAGCAGCCCTCCACTACCTCGAGTCTGACCCAAAGTACAGGAAGAGGCCCTGGATTAAGGCCCCTTAGCCCTGCCTCCAGCCATCCACTCTCACAAAAGTACACCGGGAGACAAGCCCTGCCATCAACCAGGACAGAGTAGGGGGTGAACCCTTAAGGACAGGCTTTCCTGCCTGGGATCCGATGAGCAGGGTGGGCAAGGTAACTGTACTGGCTTTTGTCACAGTGACATTTTCCAAAGTAAAAAAAGGGTTAAAAATATCTGTCCCCCTAAACCCCTCACTGAGATGAGAAGCCACTCTGGGTGGGGGTGGGGGGGTGTAGTAACAGGATGGCTGGGCTCAGGCACTCTGTGGAAGGAGACTTCCAAGGGCCCTGTGGGATGGGGTTGCAGCAACACAGCGCTGGACCACCCAGGGAGCCAGGCAGACTGACCCTGACACTTCAGGGAGACCAAAGACGGAGGGGTGGGGGGAGTCTGAGACGGGTGAGCGGCACAAGGAGAGCAGCTTCCCCAAGAAGGCAGGCAGGTGGACCCTTGATTGCCCCCCTCCCTCTCTTGCTCACTCACTCAGCATTCGAGACTGGCAACTCTGTCCCTGGTCGCCATGACAACCAGTGGCCGGATGCCTTTCCCAAGGCCAGGCCCATCTGCCCACCCTCTGGGGAGCTGTTTTCACAGAAGGAGGGAAGCCCAACCATAAAGCCGAGGGGCCTAGAACTCTAAGGCCAGGCCCTGAGCGGGATGCAGCCACAGGGCATTCAGGCCGCTGTGATCAAAGGCACTGGAGCTGCAGCACATGGCTCCCTGGAGCCCAGGTTTTGGCCCTTCTCTAGCGCCTGACCCTGGGATGAGATTCTGAAGGACTTGGGGTCATGTGCCCCCATCCCGAAGTTCCAAGTGACAAATCACAACACAACACAAACAACTCTTTCGTTAAAAAAACAGGACCCTGAGCCCTCTAGGTCAGGGCTTCAGCCCACTCCAGTGTGTCCTCCGGCTCCCCCAAGGCCGCAGGAGCTACTGATTGTTGCAGCCCTGCGAGCCCGAGGAGCTCCCTGCCTGCTTCTTCCTCCGCTTGTTGAGGAGCCGGTTGTTGGAGGTCTTCAGGTCCTTGATCTTCACCTGGTCATAGTCCACCCGCATGGTTGCCAAAGCACTGGTCATTTCCTCCTGGAGATGGGGATCGGGGGAGAGCAGGTCTACTGACCTCAAGAGACATCACCTCCTGCCTGAGTGGCCCCTTAATCGTGTCAGTGACAGCAGTGACCACCTTTGCTGCCCGAGAGCCCCCATGTACCCAGCTCTGGGCCCATCGCTTTCCCTCACATAGCTCTCACTCCAGTCCTCTGCGGTGAAGACTGAGCTTAGCTGACAAGGCACAGCAAGTGTGGTGACTCCCTAGGACTACACCAAGGGTAAGCAGGACAGGGACTTGGACCAATGTCATCTGCTCAGAACCACAAGGCCTTCAAGGGACAGCATCGTGTTGTGCACCCAGGTTACCAGCACCTGAAGATTGTGCCCAGGTTGCCCCAGGCTCTGAGCTACTGCCCCACAGGCTCAAATCTGGCCTCTGCTGAGTCTAAAAGCAAGCTGACCACCCTCCCAGATGCTGCAGATCATAAGAGCAATTACGGCCAAAGCCCCACTTCACTGAGACACCAAGTCAGGAGCACTGCCCTGAATGGGCTAGTGTGGCCCAAAGACCACCATGCGGTCACTGACACGAGGCGAGAGGGGGCCGAAGACCCAGGTTCTGGGAGGTCAGCCTACAGTCCCTTGTTCCAAAGCCCTGAGACCTGTGGGGAGATGGTCTACCCACCTTGACTTCATCCCAGTGGTCTCTGTCCTCTTGCAGCACTCGGGCCGTGTGGAGTGGAGTCTGGGGCACCACCATCGATTGCTGGAAGGAGCCCCAAGCCCGTGGATCAGACCCTGCAGGCACCTGGGACAACACCGGCTGCCTCCCACCCCAAACCCTTTCTTCCAGGCTCCAGTGGGGAATCTGAGGCTCATGGTGGTGAAGGAGCCTGATGAGACCAGAAGCAAAGGCAGGCAAAGGCGGGGCACGACTGCATATCTGTGGCCCACCCCAGGGCCTCTGGAGCCGTCAACCCCCCAGCAGCCCTGCTCAAGCTTGTCACCCGGCCCGCCAAGGACGAGCAGGCCCTCACGTTGATCCAGGGATGGTGCATGAATTGCGTGATGGTCAGCCTCTCGGTGGGGTCCGTCTTCAGCAGGAGGCGGATCAGCTGCTTGGCTAGGGAAGAGAGGGCAGTGGTGAGGCTGTGAGCTGCTCAGAGCCAGTCCCCCTCCCAGAGACCGCCAGCTCTGCAACGTGCTCCCGAACGCCTAACCCACAGAAACAGTGCGCTGATAAGGGTTGCTTGTAAGGCACTAAGTGTTTGGGGCAATTTGTCAGGCAGCAATAAATAGCTGATACAGGCCAGATTTGTTTGTGGTCCCCAAAGGGAAAATATGAATGAAGGACAAGAATTAAGGGAAGTTCTGAGGAGGCAGCTTTCGAGCCCATTTGGCAGACACAGAGAAGGATGTTCAAACAGTGAGATGACTTGCCTAGGATCACACAGCTGGGATGTGGAGGAAGCCAGGATCTAAACACAGGTCGGTTTGACACCTAAGTGGTCTCTCCCGGAAGGAAGGCGGCTGGGGTCCGGTGGAGCGAGCTAGGCAGAGAGTCACTCACCATCCTCGGAGACCTCGGACCACTCAGGGCTGGGGAAGCCGTACTGGCCCAGGCGGATCCTCCTCTTCATCCCTGGGGAGATGGCCTGGCCCGTGTTGGAGTAGAAGGGCGGGAAGCCGCACAGGCTGGGGGAGGGCAGAGGTCATTCGGCACGGGTGTGGGGGCAGTGCCAGGGCGGACCCATTCTCCTCCCCAAGACTCTGACTGGGAGACAGGCACCAGACACCAGGGCAATAATATCAGCCCCCTAAACTCGGGGGTTCATCTCCAGGAACACCAGCTGCCCTTGGCATGGGGAGGCCTCTGGGGAGCCTGAAGGAGAGATGTCCCATGACCAGAAGGGAACAGCAGACTGCTGGAAGAGTGGCCCGCTTGAGCCCTTCACCCTGGATGGTGGGGCAGCAGTGGCTCCAAGGGTGCCCGCGGGTGCAGGAAAGGGAGGTACTCACAGGATGTACATGATGACGCCCAGGGACCACATGTCACATGACTTGTCATACTTCTCTGGACCCAGGACCTCAGGAGCTGCCAGGGCAGAGGGCACAGGAGGACCCTCAGGCCAAGGGTCCTGGGACACTGGCAGGAGCCTACAGCCTGGGCAAGGTGGGAATAGGTGCCCGAGCCGCGGATGGGGCAGAGCAGATTGGTGTCTGGCACCTTCTGGGAAGGCAGCATGTGTGTGAAGTTGAGGGAGGAACAACAGCTCCCAGATAAAATAAACCCGCTTTCAGGCTGGGCTGTAAGAGATGATAACCTCCTAGCTATCTTGGGCCAAGCTCAGTCCAAGTAGCGGTAGGGGAAGGAGAGAAGGGCAGTCAGGGGTTGGGTGGTGTCCTGCCATAGCGGAGAGGGCACCAGCCCAGCAGCTGCCTCACGTCCCCTGCCTCCTGAACAGACAGCCTAGGTCATGGGCAAGGAGGGGCCATGGCCAGGGCTCTGGGTTCCACTGTTCACCTGGCGACCATCCCATGAGGCCTTGGTCTTCCCATCTGTGCAATGAGATCGGTAGGCCAGGAGATTACTAAGTCAAAATACTGTAAAACACGTCCTGGTAAACAGAGTGCCATTCCAGCTGTCTCAGGGGGCTTCCCACCCCTTTAACAGCTCTTGGAAGGCTTATCCTGAGGGAGAAGAGTCATCTGTAAACAAGTCATCACCCCACTCTCCAGGAAAGGGCACTTTCCAGGGGTGGGGAGGGGTGGCTTCTCCAGGTCTAGGGGCTACCTGCTCAAATGGGAGCAGGGAGCTTTTCCAGGAAGCATGAGTGTGTGTGAAGCCCCGGGGCCCATCCTGGCCCTCACCTAAGGGACGCTTTCCCAAAACGCAGGTGGCTGGCTCCCTGCTTCCCTCTCATGTAGGAGGACGCGCCTGCCCACTTTCTGAATATGACTCCCAGGAAGATAAAAACCGGAGAAAAACAACCGCACTTGGGCTCCATCCCAAGCCGACGGCAGCCTTTTATCACATATATATTTAGAGCCACTGTGATGTCATTCAGCTCACAGGCCAGAGCCAGAATTTTCCTGGATCTATTTTCAAGAGCAAAAACTGAAGTTTGGGAGAATATTTTTGCAGCCTCCGGCCCCCCAGCTGCCACCTCCACACAGACAGAACCCTCCCCTCCCTCCTCATAGCGCTTTAACCCTTTGGCTTCTGTGTCCCACAGGCTGCCCCAGACCACAGTGGAGTGGGGGTGGGGGGCGGGGTGCAGTAAAGAGGCACCAGCCACCTCCCAGGGACTCACCCACATAGTAGGGAGTGTAACATGGAGTTTGCAAGGCATTCTGGGTGGTCTCTTTGGCAAAGCCAAAGTCCGTGAGCTTCAGCACCGCATCTTTATCCTTGGACGTGTAGAGCAGATTTTCAGGCTGGGCCAGGGAGCGAAAACATTAGTCTGGAGTCAGGCACCAGGTGGGGGCAGGCTTCCTTCCTCCCTCCCTCATCCAGACTGCGGCGGGAGAAGCCGGATCCATCTCACTCAGAAAGACCTGGGTCTTGGCTGCCAACAACGTGAGCCAAAGGTGGAGGAGACTAACGTGGCTGAGAGGTGACACCTTGTTTCACAGAGGGGAACCTGAGGCAGTGGTTCTACCAAGCCTGGGGATAACTGAGTGCTACAGAGAGCCCAGGGGCAGGAACTTCTGAGCTTGAGTCAGTGATGCTGCCATGAGATGCCAAAATGAGGGTTCCAGAGGAATGGGGGGCTGCTCATGAGCCAGTGCTGCCAAGCACACATCCTGTACCCAGCCCAGAACGAGCCTGCACGACAGGCCCCTACCTGAGGTTGCTCAGGGAACTCAGGCCCCGGGAGCTGCACAGAGGCCAGTCTTCCTGGTTGCAGGGCACAGAGGGTCTGAGGGATGAAGGCAGTGGGGAGGTCTGCATGGAGGAGGCAGCCCTCAAGCTGCTTTCTAATGAATGGGTAGGACCTAGGCCCACGGAGAGAAGCAGCAGAGCTGGGGCAGAGGGATGGGGTGGCACATGGAATTTCAGTTTGGAGCCAGTGAAAGCTATTTCTCAGGTTCTATTTGAGAGGATCCAAACTTGGACTAGGGTGAAAAACAGGGAAGCAGTTTTTGTATAGGAATCTTCTCCATAGAAGGCTTTTCTCCCCTTAAGGGAAAAAAAAGGAGGCCAGGGCCAAAATAAAGCAACGGTTCAGAAAGTGAGACTGCTGTGGCTCCATGTGTATCCAAAATCAAAGGGTAACCACACGAGTTGGTGATACTCAGCCACGGGAAGAACCTGATGCAGCGGCTGGACCTTCGGGTCTCCTCTGCCCAGTCTTAGGAGGAAATAAGTCTGGGGGGCGGGGCAGTCAGGGTCTAGGTGGGGGGTCGAGGGCCCAGGAGTTGTAATTCTGCTCTGACAGTGGCTGGCACATGCAGGTGAGTGTGTGTGTGCATGTGAAGCTACCTCAGTTTGCATTTCTTCCATCTGATCCTGATCACCTGTAAGACCTGGTCCTCCCTGGACAGGAAATTTGGAGAGAACATTCTCAAGCCCATAAACTGGAGGGACAAGCAGGTCCAGCCGCTAGGATCATCTCCGCTCCTTTGTCCAGTGTCCAGCAAAGGGCCTCCTTCCCCTAAAATGCTGCCATCAGAGGGGCTCTGCCTACGGGAACTATGGCTGTTACTTCACACAAGCTCCAACAGTGTTGGGCAGCCCTGTCACCGAAGCCTGGCACACTGTCTTCACAAAATTCTTCCTGAGTGAACAAATGAATGCATGAATCCCCAGTGAGGCACCTGCAGAGCCTTGAGCAAGACGACAGTGCAGCATCTGCAGAGCCTTGAGCAAGACAATTGCTCTCTGAGCCTCAGTTTCCTCATCTGTTAAATGGGTAATGGCACCCTCTCACAGGGCTGGGTGAGGATTAAACGAGATGCTTCTCAGGACCCAGTGGCTCAAGGTGGGCACTAGTTTATTCTTATGCCTACTGGGATTATATATGCTTGAAGGAAACAAGGAGGTCTATCTGGCTAGAGCACAATGAACACGCTGGGACCATGGAGGAGAGGCTGAGCCACGCAGTGTGGGCTGCGGGGAGAGGCCTAGAATGCCAAGCAAGGAAAGTAGCCTCCATCCAGTGGGTGCTGGGACCGCTGGGGTTTGTGGATGGCA
Organism: Neotragus moschatus; assembly: GCA_006410615.1. Lineage (NCBI taxonomy): Eukaryota > Metazoa > Chordata > Mammalia > Artiodactyla > Bovidae > Neotragus > Neotragus moschatus. Next base: position 1,006,417 of record SJYA01002770.1, read on the forward strand.
CTCTTTGTCCTGGTCCCCCAACATGGGTCCTGGAGCCTCACCTTGACATCTCGGTGGGCGATATTCCGGCTGTGCAGAAACTGGATGGCAGTGCCAATATCCCGCATGATCTCTGCGGCTTCTGCAGACACGGACAGAGGAGGGGGCCACGGATGCCACTCAAGGGTCAAGCAGCCCAGGGGCCCCCTCCCCATCACCTCTCTTAGGAGAGCACAAGATGGTGCACTCCTGCCACCCAGGACCCCACCTCAGGGCCCAACGCTGGTCCCTCTAGTTTCTTCTGGAGATGCCCCCAGCTCAGCTGCTGGATGGCACCAAGAAGCATTGAGGCCTCCATCCCAGGCCCATGGGGAGTCCATCTCTGACAAACTGCCACGGATTCACAGAACCCCCTGGGGGAAGAACACTTTCCCCCGACCCTTGTTCAAGTATGGAAACTGAGGCACAGAGAGGGACAGGGCCTTGCCCAGCATCACAGAGAAACTCTGTGTGCCCCATCTCAGCCCCAACTCCCCGTGCAGTGGCACATACATACCTCTTTCAGTGAAAGCCTGGTCGCCACGCTCCTGAATCCTGCTGAACAACTCACCACCTTCCATGCTGCCAAAGAAAGTGGGGATAGAGGGGGAGAATCAGGCGTCCACCTGCCCCTGCCCCTATCATTGGCCCAGGCCTCCAGCCCTGCTGTTCTTCCCCTGGGGAATGGTCACTGTCAGCCTCACTGTGTCTTGAAGAGCCTGGTGCGTGGTGGGCTGTTGGCATGGGTGGGTTGAACTCAGCTCTTCGAACTAGGGGAGGATCTTCCCCAGGGAGTATCTATGTTCCCAGGGACACTGTCTTGATCTGGCAGCCCCGCCTTTACCCAAGTTTACCCAAGTGAGGAATGAGATGTCAGTTATCATCCTCATGACCACCGTTTTCTGAGCACCCACTGTGTGCCGTGCCCTGGGCAAACCCTCTGTGGGCTCTGCTGTGTGATCCTGGGTGGGTCCCTTCACCTCTCTGTGCCTCAGCTTCCTCTTTGGTAAAACAGAGATTAGCGCACGAACCTCACAGAGCTGGGAAGACTGATTCAGCAGTACACACAGAGCACTTAGAATGAGCAGGGTGGATGCCACACTGAGGTCTCCCTCCACACTTTACCTGGAAGTTACAGCGATCCAGAGAGGTGAGAGGTCTGCCCAGGGTCACACGGCTAGTGAGTGACAGAGTCAGGGTCGGAACCCCAAATCTGACTCAAGAGCTGCTACCCTATGGGGTGAGGAGGAATTTGAAAGGCAGACAGGGAGGAGCTGGAGGCCAAGACCCAGGGCCCAGGTTCTGAGGAAGGTTAGGGCTGAGCCACAGTGCTCACGGGAGAAGCCTAGGATGGAGGAAGCTGCTGGCTCCCGGATCCAGGCCAGGATCACCTGGCATCGGGGATGGGGGTCAGGGGGGAGCCACGGGAGCGCAAATCCAGGCAAGGAGAAAGCCGAAGGCACAGCACATATCCCACTCTTCCTACAGTCTCCTCCATCCCAGCCACATTCAGGGCTCGGGGGCCTTCTCCAGCAGCTCTCCCAGTCCCTCCTCACCGAGTGGGAATCACATCCAGGGAAGCCACATTACAGCCACTGAGGGTTCCACCCATGCAGGAGTGCCCCTGGGGCCAGCTGCCCAGGTCCATCACCCTTCAGGGGCTGGGGGGCCCTCCCGGGGCTGCTGTCTGAAGAACAGAGACCCCTGAAGAATGGCGGGAGTTGGGCGGGGCACAGGGGTTACCAGTGAGATGCTGAGGGAGGGTGGCCAGCATACCATTCCATGACGATGAGGAGACAGCGTTTGCTGTGGTGCATGTTCTCGTAAACGTCCAGGATGCGCACGATGTGGGGGCCCCCTGAGGCCTGCCAGTGGTGGTCCACCTCCTGCCGGGCCTTGGGGCTGTCGTACAGGAGCTGGGGGCAGGGAGGCACAGACGTGTCAGGCCCAGAGTCCACTTCCCCAGGAGCAACCCAGACAGTGCCACTGCCCTCACTTGGCAGACAAGGACACGTAAGGCTCAGAGAGGCCTGTGACCTGCCTGAGGTCACCCAGCTGACAAAGGGCAAAAGGAGGATTCCCGTCCAGGTTGGATGCGTGGTCCAGTGAGCCCCTGCACTTGGCTGAGGGTCAGCTTCAAGCAAGCTTAGCTCGTAGCTCGGGAAGGCCTGGGAGGTAGCTGAAAGCTTGGAAGGGCTCAGAAGCCAGAGAAGCCCCTGCCTCCCTTCCCAAGGGGCAGCAACTGAGGTGGAAATTGAGAGGATTTTGTAGTCAAATCACACATCAGTTGTGAGACCCTGTGCCAGGAGCCACACATTCCCAGAGCCTCGCTTCCAGTGGGATGACACAAGGGTTGTAGGCCAGAGGTAGAGGCTGGCGAGAAGGAGGACCCTGCTTGATGGGGGTGACTCCTTGGTGGGGTGAGGTTTCCGGGCTTGAGGTTAAATTCCACCATGACTCAGTGTGACCTCAAGCGAACATTCACAGCTCCAAGCCACAGCCCACAACTCCGTAAAATGGAGTAATAACAGTCATCCCCACAGGATGCATCATAGCGAAGCAGGCAGCAGGTGGGTGGGCGCTGGGATCTTTGCTCGGGTTAACTCAGCCCCAGACTGTGGCTGCCAACCTTAAGGCCAATCACCGGAAATGAGCAAGACCTTGAAATGGTCATGCTCAGAAGTGGAGGGGGTGGAGAAGTCGGCCTTCTGGGGGAGGTGGCCCAGAATGGGGAGAACAGGGATGAGGCATCCCCCGGTAAGGCTGCCCACATCTGCTTCCTGGTTGAACAGGGCTGAAGAGCGAGGCTGCAAACCAAGACAGGCTGAGACCAGCTCCATCTGGCTCAGTACCCACAGGACTCTGGGCCACCATGGGCCCTGCTTTCTTCCTGGGCAGGATGGTCTCCCCTCCTCTAGGGCATATGCAGGGCAGCTTCTGGGACCAAGCTATCCAGGCAAAGATCAACTGGAGTGGAGAGGAAGACAGTGGGTCTCCGCATCTGTCTTCCACTGACCTGGAGAGCTGTTCCCTTTGATTCTTGTGTGGAGTGCAAGGAGGTGGGCAAGCGCCTCCACCAGCCTGGGGGCTCCCGCTCTGCTAACAGTCCAGAACGGGGCACACAGAGGCGGCTGTAGGCAGGCCTGGAAACCATGGATCCCTTGCTCATGCTGCCTTTGCTCCTCTGTTCCCTGCCCACACAGCTCCCATGCACCAGCGTCTTACTTAACAGCACTGGGGGAAAGAGGCTTGGCCGCATCGGCTCCCCCTGCCCCCACTGCGTCCTGCGGTGCCTCAGGCTTCAACCACAGGATCAAAGATGCACCATTTTCCCTCCCTGCTCTGTCCTCTCTNGCCCACACAGCTCCCATGCACCAGCGTCTTACTTAACAGCACTGGGGGAAAGAGGCTTGGCCGCATCGGCTCCCCCTGCCCCCACTGCGTCCTGCGGTGCCTCAGGCTTCAACCACAGGATCAAAGATGCACCATTTTCCCTCCCTGCTCTGTCCTCTCTGCACCTCGTCTCTGCTTGGCCTCCCAACACTTCTCCCTGCCCCCTGCCCCCTCTTCCCTAGCCGACCTGACCATGTCCTGGCAGGGCCTCCAGGAGGGTTCCTGGACCCACACTCTGTCCTGCATCTGATACCCCGACCCGTGTACCAGGGTCCACTCTCTCTTCTCCTCAAAGGCCCAGCCCACCGCTGACAGGTTTTCTCTGGTCCTCAGGCCTGCCTCCTCCTCTCTGGCTCTTCTCCACCTGTCCCCACCCTCACTTCTTAAATCCCCAGCCCTCGTGCTCCAGATAAAGGCCACCTTCTTCCCTGGCATCCAGAGCTCGCCTTCTCTCCCAGCTCCCTTTCTGCCGCCCTGGCCCCAGAACACCTGGCTCAGGTCGGAACACCAGACGCACTGGCCCCAAACAAGCCTCATGCTCCGCACATGACGCGGAGCTCACTCTCTCGCTCCATCTCCTTCTCCACCAGGCCAGCTCTCCCTTGTTGAGGAATGTTCTGGGTTTGGTTCAGATGTCTCCTGCTCTTAGAGGTCCTCCCAGCACCTCCCTCAGTGGTTTTTGCCTCTGCACCTCCAGCAGGCTGGAGGGAGCATGAAGGTAGAGGCAGGCGGGGTTAACCTGGGAGTCCCAGCTGGGGCCTGGCAGAGAACACTGAGCTCCGGAACAAAGGACGGGATGATGGGTTTGATCCCTGGTCAGGGGACTAGATCCCACAAGCCGCAACTAAGACCCAGGGCAACCAAATAAATAAATAAATAATATGGATTTTTTTAAAACTCTTAAGAAAACATTGCCCGCTCCCCAGAGAGCTCCTGCATCATCGCCCTTTTCTCCTCCCTCCTGGGCGTCACTTACGACCTACAATTGGCCTGCTCCTTTGATAACTCTATAAACACAGACATACACATATAGACAATACACTTTCAATATGCCTGGCTCTGTTCTGAGCCTTTTCCAAATATTAGGAGGAAGGGACTTTATTACCACCATGGAGGCAGAGAGAGGTGAGTAACTGGCCCCAGATCATGAGGCCGTTTCCCCAGTCAGGCCAGCACTGGGCCGTCTCCGGCTTCAGACTGTGGACCCCCACGGGCAGGGCCAGTCTGGGTTCCAGTGCTGACACAGAGCACGGGCTCGGATAATACTTGGGAATTCAACAAACAAACCTATAAAGGGAGGGGGAAGGAAAGAAACCCTCACAGCCCACCATGAGGAGAGAAGAAGAAGAAACTGAGGGAGGATCCAGGAAGGCTCAACAAATGAGAGACACGACAACCTGGCCCAGCTTCCTCCCCGCTGTACTCACCTGCCCGCTCTGGCGAACCAGGCTTTACCTCCTCTTCTAGGAAAAGCCCATCCTGACTCCTCCAGTCCACAAGCCCATGGCTACAAGTAGACTTCACTCACGCAAGTACCTGAGGGGTCCCTGTCCTTCATAAAAGGGGTCCTCAAGCAAAAGCCCCATCTTCCCAGGCATGGAAAAGAGCACAGGGCTAAGACAGGAGGCCTGGGTTCTACTCCTATTCTCGGTGTGACCCGGGGCTGGTCTCTGTGCCTCTGTCTCCCTGGTGTTAAGATGCAGGGCTTGGGCTACACTGGAAGGATGGGAACCACAGAGGGGACCTCTGGTCAAGGGCTCCTCAAAGTACCTATTACAGCCCCTTTCCAACATCACTGTGCTCACGGAGCAGCCTCTGGGTCTCCACTGACCCCCATATCCTAACGCCTGAAGCTGCTGGAGGCCACTCAGTATCCTCGTCCCCAGTCACAGCTGGGAAGAAAAGAAGATGGGGTGCCCAACAGATCCACATCTTGGCCTCACTCCCACCCGATGCCCCCGAGCCTCCCAGGGGTACACCAGAGTTGGGAGGGTCTGTGATGTCTCCTGAGTTGCTCCATGGTTCCAGCCAGTGCCCAACAGGATCCTCTGCACACCTGTGGGACAGAACCCTGGCTTCTTCCTCTGGGATGGCTCCCAGCTGTGCTGGAGGTGTGCCCCCCCCACCCCGCCCACTGATGTCAGGTAAGTACTGAATCTGAGATGACACGTCCTTGATCAAATGACAATGCTCTAGTTACAGACTCTGCTGAAGTGGTTTCCACTTTTCCCTTCTCGCCTTACTCTCCTTTGCCATTTCTCCTCAACCCCCAGAGCCCGCAGTCAGATGGCCGAGATGCTGACCAACCCCACCAGACTGCATACCCCCTCACAGCGTGAGGGGCAGAGGAGCCTGCTTCCCAGAGGCACAGCTGCCCATGCCTCTCTGGCTCTCTAGGTNCCTGGGAAATCCCATGGACAGAGGAGCCTGGCAGGAACAATAGAGTCAGACACAATTTTGTGACTAAAAACAACGACAGTAAAAGGCTAATGCTGGGAACTCCCCAAGAGGTGTAGTTGTCTTTTCCAGTGACCTTTAAACAAGACCCAGGTTCTTCATCCCCCAACTTCTAATCATAAGTTTCTGTCCATCTGTGAAGAGCACCATATCTGTTCTCTGCAATATTGGCAAGATAGAACATGCACAGGATGAAAANGGCTAATGCTGGGAACTCCCCAAGAGGTGTAGTTGTCTTTTCCAGTGACCTTTAAACAAGACCCAGGTTCTTCATCCCCCAACTTCTAATCATAAGTTTCTGTCCATCTGTGAAGAGCACCATATCTGTTCTCTGCAATATTGGCAAGATAGAACATGCACAGGATGAAAACCACCTCTGAAGTGTAACAGCAATCTAGTACACATGGTTCTAAGATTACTTAGTGATATTATCGGGGCAAAATTATAAGGAATAGACTATTCATGAAGTTCTGTCAATCCCTGTGCCTCCTGCCTCTGTTACTCATTCCACTGAGTCTGGAGGCACGAAACAGAGATGTATTTCCTTTACACTGAATACACATGTGTGCTAAGTCGCTTCAGTTGTGCCTGACTCTTAACAACCCCATGGGTTGACTGTCCATGGGATTCTCCAGACAAGAATACTAGAGTGAGTTGCCATGCCCTCCTCCAGGGAATCTTCCCCATTAAGGGATCAAGCCCACATCTCATGTCTCCTGCGTTGGCAGGTAGGTTCTTTACCATCTGGAAGGCACAGTAAACGTACTAGAATAAAGTGAAATAAAGGGAGGGGTTCTTGCTAGTGTACTTGGAAAATTCACAAGGACTCCTTTGCTTAATAATTCAAGGGGTCCTCATTCATTTATTCAATAAGTGTTTTTTGAATGGCATTCTGAAGCCCAGCAATATAAATATCCAAATAGATAATGGGTGAACAAGAAAGGAAAGGAACTTGCACTCATCAAGGTTTTAATTACAATACATGGTTTTATGTTTATTCTTATTTATTTATGAATTTATCTTGTATATGAAAGTATTTATTCACTGCCTCTACAACTTTACATGCTATGATCACACAATTATAGAGTGACACAAGTACATAAAAAGTGTACAAAAAACTATTTGACTAATCAATATTCTCTTATTGCTGAGCAACTTTATTAAACATATTGTTTAAAAAATGTACTGGAATCATAGGATGGTAAGTTGAATTGACATAGGTGGAGGGATAGCTTGGTGAGCGCTATCTCACAGTAGGCTTACCCAAGGAAAGAGATATAAAAAGACCCTCTCTGCAAAACAGCATATTGCCCCCCTTTCTTAGTGTGGAGACAAATTAAGATCACCAACGACTATTTTCAACACTCAGTTTAGGCACAAAGGTAACTAATAGGTAATATCCAGAAGACTGTAAGGGTGAGACCACAAGAATCTATCAGTACCTGAACTTCAGCTCCCAGAATCTTTACATATGTAGTTTTGGTTGAAAACACTGTATCACTCAGGACACAATTTAGTACTGATCACTTTTCTTATGGCAACTTTCATATCCTTATTCCTTAAGCTGTAGATGAGTGGGTTTAGCATGGGGATGACAACTGTGTAGAAGACAGATTATTTTGTCTGTTTCCATGGAGTAACTTGAGCTGGGTCTGAAATACATGAACAGGAGCATGCCATAAAATATGGCCACAGCAGATAAATGGGAGGCACACGTAGAGAGAGCTTTGCATCTCCCCCCAGCTGAGTTCACCCTAAGGATGGTTGCTATGATGTAGCTGTAGGAGAGGAGGACAATGATAATGCTGGTCCCCACAGCACAACTACTGGATATGAATAGCATTATCCCATTGATGGATGTATCTGAGGAGGAGAGGGCTAGCAAGGCCCGGAAGTCACAGAAAAAGTGATTGATGGCATCAGAACTGCAAAATGATAATCAAAATGTACAANCCCTGGCCCCAGAACACCTGGCTCAGGTCGGAACACCAGACGCACTGGCCCCAAACAAGCCTCATGCTCCGCACATGACGCGGAGCTCACTCTCTCGCTCCATCTCCTTCTCCACCAGGCCAGCTCTCCCTTGTTGAGGAATGTTCTGGGTTTGGTTCAGATGTCTCCTGCTCTTAGAGGTCCTCCCAGCACCTCCCTCAGTGGTTTTTGCCTCTGCACCTCCAGCAGGCTGGAGGGAGCATGAAGGTAGAGGCAGGCGGGGTTAACCTGGGAGTCCCAGCTGGGGCCTGGCAGAGAACACTGAGCTCCGGAACAAAGGACGGGATGATGGGTTTGATCCCTGGTCAGGGGACTAGATCCCACAAGCCGCAACTAAGACCCAGGGCAACCAAATAAATAAATAAATAATATGGATTTTTTTAAAACTCTTAAGAAAACATTGCCCGCTCCCCAGAGAGCTCCTGCATCATCGCCCTTTTCTCCTCCCTCCTGGGCGTCACTTACGACCTACAATTGGCCTGCTCCTTTGATAACTCTATAAACACAGACATACACATATAGACAATACACTTTCAATATGCCTGGCTCTGTTCTGAGCCTTTTCCAAATATTAGGAGGAAGGGACTTTATTACCACCATGGAGGCAGAGAGAGGTGAGTAACTGGCCCCAGATCATGAGGCCGTTTCCCCAGTCAGGCCAGCACTGGGCCGTCTCCGGCTTCAGACTGTGGACCCCCACGGGCAGGGCCAGTCTGGGTTCCAGTGCTGACACAGAGCACGGGCTCGGATAATACTTGGGAATTCAACAAACAAACCTATAAAGGGAGGGGGAAGGAAAGAAACCCTCACAGCCCACCATGAGGAGAGAAGAAGAAGAAACTGAGGGAGGATCCAGGAAGGCTCAACAAATGAGAGACACGACAACCTGGCCCAGCTTCCTCCCCGCTGTACTCACCTGCCCGCTCTGGCGAACCAGGCTTTACCTCCTCTTCTAGGAAAAGCCCATCCTGACTCCTCCAGTCCACAAGCCCATGGCTACAAGTAGACTTCACTCACGCAAGTACCTGAGGGGTCCCTGTCCTTCATAAAAGGGGTCCTCAAGCAAAAGCCCCATCTTCCCAGGCATGGAAAAGAGCACAGGGCTAAGACAGGAGGCCTGGGTTCTACTCCTATTCTCGGTGTGACCCGGGGCTGGTCTCTGTGCCTCTGTCTCCCTGGTGTTAAGATGCAGGGCTTGGGCTACACTGGAAGGATGGGAACCACAGAGGGGACCTCTGGTCAAGGGCTCCTCAAAGTACCTATTACAGCCCCTTTCCAACATCACTGTGCTCACGGAGCAGCCTCTGGGTCTCCACTGACCCCCATATCCTAACGCCTGAAGCTGCTGGAGGCCACTCAGTATCCTCGTCCCCAGTCACAGCTGGGAAGAAAAGAAGATGGGGTGCCCAACAGATCCACATCTTGGCCTCACTCCCACCCGATGCCCCCGAGCCTCCCAGGGGTACACCAGAGTTGGGAGGGTCTGTGATGTCTCCTGAGTTGCTCCATGGTTCCAGCCAGTGCCCAACAGGATCCTCTGCACACCTGTGGGACAGAACCCTGGCTTCTTCCTCTGGGATGGCTCCCAGCTGTGCTGGAGGTGTGCCCCCCCCACCCCGCCCACTGATGTCAGGTAAGTACTGAATCTGAGATGACACGTCCTTGATCAAATGACAATGCTCTAGTTACAGACTCTGCTGAAGTGGTTTCCACTTTTCCCTTCTCGCCTTACTCTCCTTTGCCATTTCTCCTCAACCCCCAGAGCCCGCAGTCAGATGGCCGAGATGCTGACCAACCCCACCAGACTGCATACCCCCTCACAGCGTGAGGGGCAGAGGAGCCTGCTTCCCAGAGGCACAGCTGCCCATGCCTCTCTGGCTCTCTAGGTGTAACAAAGCCTCAGAATCGGCCGGACCACTCTACTACCTCCACACAGCGTCTCTTCCCACCCAAGCACAGGGTTTACTGCAGGTGGAGGGATTCTTGAGTTCAGGGGCTGGGAAAACAACTGCAGCAATTGACTGCTTGGAAAACAATTTACAGTTTACAAAACACTGTTTTCCTTTATCTCATGGGAATGCTCGGTGCCACCCTGTGAGGCAAGCAGGGCGGGAACCAACAGCCCCAGTTTGCAGACTGAGGCAAAGAGGCTCTGGCGGGTGAAGTCACTGCCCTGGGGCTGCCAGGATGGAGTAAGGTAAGGTTGGGCCGGAGGAGAGCAGGACTCTACACAGAGCATCCAGACAACCCCTCCCAGAGAGGGGATGAGAGGCCAGGGTGGCCCCAAGTCAGAGAGGCAGTGGCCAAAATTACTGCTTGCAAGACTCAGGAATCTCGCTCCAAAACAAATGTGTGCATAGGGGCATGGCATCCACACGAGCAGGGGAGTGTGTGTGTGTGTTCATGTGCTTGGAAACATGGGCACCTGGACACATGAGTACATGCACGCAAGGGCATGGTACGTGCATAGGTGTGTATGGGTGCAGGTAGTATGGGTACAAGGAACGTGTGTCAGTGTGTGGGGGCCAAGGCATGTGTGTGTCTCTGATATTAACTTTGAAAATAAGGCCCATCGACCTGCCCATTTGGGCTTCCCAAGTGGCTCAGTGCTAAAGACTCTGCCTACCAATGCAGGAGATGTGGGTTCCATTCTTGGATTGGGAAGATCCTCTGGAGAAGGAAATGGCAACCCACTCCAGTATTCTTGCCTGGAAAATCCCATGGACAGAGGAGCCTGCTGGGCTATAGTCCATGGGGTCGCAAAAGAGCTAGACACAACTTAGTGACTAAACAACAACAATCTGTCCATTTATTTGTCTATTTTTCTGAATATTTTCTATTTTTCCGAAGTGTNCCACTCCAGTATTCTTGCCTGGAAAATCCCATGGACAGAGGAGCCTGCTGGGCTATAGTCCATGGGGTCGCAAAAGAGCTAGACACAACTTAGTGACTAAACAACAACAATCTGTCCATTTATTTGTCTATTTTTCTGAATATTTTCTATTTTTCCGAAGTGTTAAGCAGAGAACTGGGCACAGACAGGTGCCCAAGAAATACTAGGGTCTTGCTGCCACAGCTCAACCTGTGACAGTCTTGCCTGGGCAGGTGACCAAGCCTAGACTCTTCTTCTCAGACCTCCTCTCCCACTGAGATGCTATCTTCACTGCAGGACCCTCCACCTCACGTTGCCCAGAGCTGTGAAAGCACTCTGTCTGCCTTCCCAGAGCATCAGACAGATCTAGGGTGTCTGCAGTGACCATGTAAGACACAGCCTAGGGACCAGCCCCCATCACCCTTCTTCAGCCATCTCCCAGCCCAGGAAAGGCTACCTTTGCAGACCCACATGCCCCTTCACATAGCCAGTTCACCCCTGGACAGGCTCTTCTCTAGTAAAAATGTTCACATTATCGCCCTCTCTCTCTCCCACACACACACACACACACACACACACACGCACACACAGGATGCCCCAAGGCCCTGGGCTGGACAAGCAGCCTCTCCCACCCCACCCCAACCTCCACACTCCCAGCCAATTAACCTACAGCCTTGGCCAAGCTGCTGGGGCCTCTGCTGGAACACCCACTCTTTCCGGGGGAAGATAGCTGGTTTGTAATCTCTCCCATCAGTGAGACAGCAGCAAATTAAGAAATATGAACTCTGGATTTCAGGACGGCCCACAGCCCGAACCTCCCAGAGGCCGGAGATCCACTTCCTCTCACTGATCTGTGGGTCAGCAAATTCCCATGATTTCCACTTTCTTGGAATTCCAGCTTTGTTTGGTGCCAGAGGAGAGAGAAGCAAGAAGGATTGCTGACCATCTCTCCCACGCCAGGGTCTCAGCCCAGCCTCAGGCAGGGGTAGGCTGGAATTCTCAGGAGTGGCATCTCTGGGTTGTTGATTACACCATAACACACACGCTGGGCGTCAAACACTCAGGCAGTGGGTCTGCATAGAATGTTACGGGGAAATCTAGGTTTGCGACATTTTTTTTCCACCGTAGAGAACCCCAGTTCTCTATAGAGGGAGGTTACAGGTGAGAAAAACCACTTTGGACTTACTAAACCCCCTCTTGGTAAGAGTTTTCAACTCGACCATATCTGAGGTCCCTTCCGGCTCCGAGCTCTGTAATTATTTGGGATTATTTTCCCACGGGGACATATCTAACTTTATGAGATACCACTGGAAGAGCAGGATTCATTTTAGAGCCAGATGTTGAGGCCACCCACCCTGTGCCGTCCGCAGCAGGCATGGCATTCCGGCCCCTGGCCAGGTCATGTGACTCGTGCTGGCTGCTTTGCCGACTTAGAACAAAGGGCATAGCCTCGGATGGGATGGTATAGACTGACCTCAAGTTCAGGGTTCTAAGCAGGAATTTCCTTCTTAAGGTCTCGGTATCTTCCTTATAAGGGCTTCCCAGGGGGCTCAGATGGTAAAGAATCCACCTGCCTATGTAGGAGATGCGGGTTCCATCCCTGAGTTGTCAAGCACCCCTGGAGGAGGGAATGGCAACCCACTCCAGTATTCTTGCCTGGGAAATCCCATGGACAAAGAAGCCTGGCAGGCTATAGTCTATGGGGTCACAAAAGAGTCAGACACAACTGAGCCACTAAATAACAATAACAATTTTCTTTATAGAGCCAGACTCGTCCCCTCCTCACTGGCTTCAGCCTCTCCTTCCCCACAAGGGCACCACTGCTACTGGAGAGTTGTTGGTCACGTCAAATCTGACTTTTTAGTCGCGGTCTCAAATTAGAGCCTCAGACACGTGCCATTACTCTCTCACGCGCTCATTTCCCCAGCTTTCGTAGCTCATTAAGGGAGCTAATGGAACCGACTTTGCAGCTATGGATGAGTTGGCCCCACGCCAGATGAGACCTCGCTTCATTAAATTCTGGCTGTATCCTGTCCTCCTGAGTGGCTGAGTTCCAGGGAGGTCGGCTCACATGATGCTCCTGACCCCAAATGCCTGGGCCCCATCTGAACGCCGGATGACTGACGGAGTTACACACCCTTTGCAACAACTGTCCCTCCCTGGTGCTCGGCCAGTGCTGCGTTGGCCACAGTGCTTGTTCACAGACACCACCTCATTCAGGACTCACCATCTGCTGAGGAGAACCAGCATCGTCCTTTTCCTGTGGGGAAGCCATGACTCTGAGAGGTGAAGTGACCTGCCCAGAGTCACAGCACTGGGTCATGAGAGTCAAAACTGGGACTCACAACGAAAGAATAATAGAACTCTCTATCACCAAACCCATGATTTAATAGAAAAATCTGTAATCACTTTTTAAAATCCAGATGCATATCAAAATTCTCGTGAAATTTTCTGGAAAAGAAACAAAACGTAGACCCAGACCCGTTGGCTTCTAGGCAGTGAGGACAATGCGGGCAGCTGCTGCGCCCCTCTTCTGTGTGGAGCTCAGCCTCACAACCCTGGGGCCAGACCAGGCTCTGCCACTGAGTGATTGTTAACCGCAGCGGCAGCTCACAGAGCGCCTCCTGGGTACCAGGCACTTTACACACACCTGAGCTTTTGTCCTTCAACAAGGACACCACTGACCATCATTCTCAACTGAGGAGACAGAGGCTCAGGAAGGTTTTATAGCTTCTCTGGGTCACAAGTGTCACACAGGGCCACCTCTGAGTCCAGGAGTCCTTTGGGAACCAGGAGTCAACCCTCATGCCCAGGGAAGACTGCCTGTTTTACAGATCTCTTCCTGACCCCTATGAACATTTACTGGTCCTGCCTGGGGGCCAGGCCTGGAGCTGAAGTTGGGAATGCTGCCACAGACTGTCCCCCGGGACCTAGTGGTCTATGGATGAGTTACTGCAGGTTAAGATGCTTGATGAGGATGTGGGCACTAAGGAACTGGGCCTGGATCCTTCTCCTCCCTTTTTCTTTCTTTCCAGATTTAGAACCTGGCAGAGCAGAACCAGGAACAAGGAGGGCACCCAAAGAGCTGCTCCCAAACCAGGCCAAGGCTGGGGTATCTGATGGCCGGGAATGAGAGGAAAGTGGCTTGACTGGCTTGGAGCCTCCCTAACCACCGGCCACCAGAGTCCTGGGAGGTGGGAGTGACTGGGGCTCTAAGCCCAGTATCTGCCTGGGAAGCTCTGCCAGCTGGAAAGCCAACACACATTTTGAAATTGTCAAATCTCAGGGGGCGTCCATGGTCGCTCAGTGGTAAAGAATCCACCTGGCATGCAGGAGACACGGCTTCAAACCCTGACCTGGGAAGATCCCACACACCGTAGAGCAACGGAGCCCGTGCACCACAACTACTGAAGCCTTGCACTCTGGAGCCGCAGCTCCGCAACAAGAGACGCCACTGCAATGGGAAGCCTGCACATCGCAACTAGAGACAGCCTGTACAGCAGCGAAGACCCAGCACCGCCAAAAAGAAATAAATAAAAAATTAAAAAACAAACAAGCCCTAAAGAACACAAGACTCCTTCAACTTGCTAAATTTCGGTGGCTTCAGTTTGTCTGCCTCCTACCAGCCCCAGAAAACCTAGAAACGAAGGTAGAAGTGCCAGGTCTGGGTGAGGGTTGGGGTAGGGGAAGAATGCTTCTGGAAAGAGGAAGCCAAGCCAGGCTCCCAAGGAGGGAGGGGGAGGGGCAGTGGGAACACAGGTGCTAGCTGGAGCAGGTGCGGGTCCCACAGGGCTCTGGGTCAGACAGACCTGCATGCTGGATGCAGGGGCCAGTTCCATCTGATCTGCACTGAACCAATCTGGAAAATGGGGACACTGCAGTACTTATTGAGAACACACAGAGGGCTCAGACAAGCACAGTGCCAAATGCACAGAGCAGAAATGGCCTTTGAGGTTTGCTTGGCTTCAGGATTCCCCCTGGGTCTCGCTCTGATGTGGCCTCATGCTCTTCACCTCCCTGGTCACCAGAATTGGAGGCAATTCAGGTACAGCCTCTAGGACCCAGGGAGGCTGATCCCCTCCAGTCCAGCAAGTCATAGGAAACAGATCCTGAGAGGGGCAGGACCAGGCTGTGCTGAAGTAGACTAAGAGTCAAAAGTCTGTGGATACTGGGACTTCCCTGGTGGTCCAGTGGTTAAGCCTTTCCAATCCAGAGGTATGGTACAGGCTCCATACCTGGTTGGGCTAATATCTCACATACCTCACAGCCAAAAAACCAAAGCATAAAACATAAGCAATATTATAACAAATTCAAAAAAGACTTTAAAAATGGTCCACGTTAAAAAAAAAAAAAAGTCTATGGATACCGTTTTGCTGTGAAAGACTCGGTGAGGAGGGGCAGACCCCCAGGGTGTGGGAAGATCAGGACTGATCTCAGGGAAGGGACCCTGGGGCATGGGAACCACGGCTGAGTGCTAGGGACCTAAACCAGGGGACTGACCTGGCCCTCAGCTTGGGCAGACTGGAGGTAGGGGCACATCCCCACGCTCCCAGGTGGCAGATACCTTTACATCCTGGACTCCTTCATGCCGCCGTTCAAGCAACGTCCCCTTCTGCAAAGTATGTAGTGACCTTGACCTTAATGACCTGATCCCCAGCTCCTCATCTGGGAAATGGGCCTGCAGTCTCCTCACCTATGGCACTGAGGGGAGGGGAGCAGGCAGGTCTGAGACTATGGGCACCTGTTTTATAGGTAGGGAAAGAGGCCCAGAAAGAGCTAGAACCTCCTTCCGCTCCCAGAGGTTACGCAGTGTGTAAGTGGCAGGATCAGAGCTCCCTCTGCCCCAGGAGGTGGCAGACCCCAGCATCCGGCCCACAGCCTTCCCACAGCGGGTGAGGAGAGGCCACACAGGTGTCTTGCGAGCCCGAGCACATACTCAGAGGGTCTGGCTTCTCTTATCGTCTAACTTCTTAGAGGAAAAGAGGATTTTTCTGTCAAAGTCAGCTACATAACTGGTGAAACGTTGGCCTGGTTCTGTTTCTTCTGTGATAGCATAAAAATAAGACATCTGCATCCTAAGACAGGAAACTTCTTAGCAAACGTGTTTTAGTTTAACCTCAAAAAGGTCTCTTCTACCTATGGCTGATTCATGCTGAGGTTTGACAGAAAACAGCAAATTTCTGTAAAGCAATTCTCTTTCAATAAAAAATAAATTTAAAAAAAAAGGAGGGGTCTCTTCAATGGTGCCTCCTCATGAAGAGACCCCCACCTTGGCCACAAAGTCTGTGCCCCCAGCTGGCCAGCGGTGCCCATAGAGCCCACTCGGGGCTACNTTTTCTCAGTGTCTCTGACCTGTCCAGTGCTGAAAAGGCTTCCCAAGGCTCCCTGTTTCCCCAAAGGGCCACCTGGTACCCCTGCCCTAAACACACCCCCACAGTTCCCACACAGCAGGATTTTAATCACAATTACACTGGGCCTAATCCAGTTAGTTCCCAAAGGGCAGAGGGTAGGGAGGGGATTCTTTCACACCATTCTTTCCAATCCTAGAAGTGGCTGGCTGCCCCAGGTGCAGTGTGAGCTGAAGTGAGTCCTCACGAAGGCCAAGAATGTGCCGCTAAGAAACGCACAATAAAGAAGGCTGAGCACCAAAGAATCGATGCTTTTCAACAGTGTTGTTGGAGCAGACTCTTGAGAGTCCCTTGGACTGCAAGATCAAAGCAGTTAATCCTAAAGGAAATCAACCTTGAATATTCATTGGATGGACTGATGCTGAAGCTGAAGCTCCAATACTCTGGCCACGACATGCGAAGAGCCAACCCATTGGAAAAGACTCTGATGCTGAGAAAGATTGAAGGCAGAGGAGAAGGGGGTGACAGAGGAGGAGATGGTTGGATGGCATCACCAACTCAATGAACATCAATCTAAGCAAGCTCCAGGAGATGGTGAAGGACAGGGAAGCATGGTGTACTGCAGTCCGTGGGGTCGCAAAGAGTCAGACACGACTGAGTGACTTAACAACAACAGCAACAAAGAAATGTACTCAGGCCACCTCAAATGAGAGCCCTGCACCTACAGGCTCTTGCTGTCTCACGATAGGATCCTGGGGATGTTAGCCACCAAGACCAACTTCTGCTTCCCACCACATATTCAAGCCCCTTGCCACAAAGACAACTGTTTTGCAAAAAATTCCCAAACTGTATTTTTCCAAGGTTACTCGAGGAGAAGGCAGAAGGAAGCCCAGAGTCTGGTCCTCTCTCAAGCCCAGGCAGCCTCTCATGTGGAGCCACACAGGCCCCAAAGAGGCGGGAGGGAGCGCAGTAAGTTCTCCTGAGAAAAGGCGGGAGCCTGCGGGAGCTGACTGGGGCTGTAGTTTCCCTACCCCTAGAGCAGCAGACCCGCCCATCCAGGTAGGGCGTGGCACCCACTTTTACAGCACAGGTGTGCTGGCAAGGTGCCTCACCCAGGGACAACCGCTGTCCCCAGTCCTTGCTTGGTGGCCATCACCTTTGGACACATGGCAGCCAGCTGCCAGAATGGGACCAGATGAGGCTGGGGGCCTGCAAAGCCAGACGTTCCACCTGCTGCACCCTTGCAGGGGCCTCCTACGAGGATGTCCCAAGGAGGCCCTGGGAGAGGAAGATGAGGGATCCAAGTAGGAGAGCAACTTCCCCAAGTGCAAACCTGGGGACCAGGCAGACACGTAATGGACCTCTGTTGTCAGGGAGACTAGGCTCTGGGCTGAACAATAGCCCAGGTGACCCAGAAGACCCTACAGCATCCCTGGAAATAGCATTCCACAAGGGTCCTGGTGACACTACGAAAGAAAGTTCTGGGAGAAGGAGGGCGGGTTTCTGCCCACCTAGTGAGGAAGGGCACCAAAGACAGACAGACGCCTCAATGCGGGAGACCCGGGTTCGATCCCTGGGTTGAGAAGACCCCTGCAGAAGGAAGTGGCAACGTACTCCAGTACTCTTACCTGGGAAATCCCATGGACAGAGGAGCATGGTAGGCTGCAGTCCATGAGGTCGAAAAGAGTCGGACACGACTGAGCAAGTAACACTTTCAATTTCACTTTCTAGTCTAGTGGGATGACGTATGAATCTGAGTTGTGACAAATGGCAAGGGAGAGCCACCGCTGACCTTTCCCCAAACCTTCAAACCCTACATAACTGCCTCTTCTTCCACAGGGCCATTTGGTCCCTCCACGGCTCCCCAGAGTTTGTTAGGGCCTGGACACCACTTGCTGAGATGAGCATATCCTACGAGGACGCAAGACTGGGAGTGGGGAAGCAGTAGCCACAGCAAGTGCTGAGTTGTGCAAACCAGGCATGTTGTCACACACACACACCCCCTCTGTCTTCCTCTGTCATCCACATGCTTCTCAGACCAGAGGCCTGCATGAAAGCTGGCAGTCTCTTCCAGGAAACCTCCCCTGGCTGGCCCAGTCCTGACAGTTTCCTCTCGCCCACTCACCAACTTAACTTCCTGCCTGTGGCACCCTGGACTTTTGCTGGGCTGGCTTGTCTGAGACTCACAAGGCTTGAGATGAACCATACACCCTTTCTGAGACAGTCCCACAGCTAGCACGGTCCTTGTGCTCTGGCTTTGCGAGGGGGAGCCACCACCTGTCTACTCCCAAGCATAGCATCCTGCACAATGAGGAGAGCTGGACAGATGCAGGCAAACAGCAACAGGATCACCTGGGGCCCAGTGCAGTCATGGATGATGCTGTTAGCCTTCTTCCAGGAGCCAAGTGTCAGAGACCCTCCGATGTCCCCACAGACTTGCATGAGACACGAGGTGAGTTAGGCACCAAGACTCTGGGGTAAAACTGTCTAGACACATGTCCTAGTCCTGCCACACACCAGCCAGCCATCTTGGGCAAGCGGATCACCTCTCTGAGTATCAGTGTCTTCATCCATAAAACGGGAACGAAAAGAGTTAGGTAAGATAACGTGTACTGTGCACAGAGCCAGGGCCTGGCAGACAGAACACTCTGGAAAACTGTCAGCCATTCCTGGGAGTATCAGACCCCACAACACCAAGGCCTGAAGCCTGGAGAGATGGCATCAGTTCCTGGTGAGGATGGGAAAATGATTCTGAAAGTCTCAGCAGAGGGGATCCTGACAGCAGGCTCGGAGCACAGCTGCTGAAACTGAGTGAGGCTGGCTGGGCAGGGCCGGAGCATCTCAAAACAATCTCCCCTGGGACTTTCCTGGTGGCTGAGTGGAAGAGAATCTGCCTGCCAATGCAGGGGACATGGTTTCGACCCCTGATTCGGGAAGATCCCACATGCCACAGGGAAGCTAAGCCTGTGCACCACACTACTGAAGCCACGACTACTGAAGCCTGTGAGCCCTAGAGTCCGTGCTCTGCCACAAGAGAAACCACTGCAATGACAAGCCTGAGCACCACTAGAGAGTAGCCTCTACCCGTCGCAACTAGAGAATAAGCTCGCATAGCCATGAAGACACAGCATAGCGAAAAATAAAGAAATAATTTAAAAACTGTCCCCAAATCCTGCTATTTGCATCTCATGGGGTTTGACACCCTCCCTAAGATCCTCATTTCAAAAAACAAACTGCCCACTTCTGGCAGTTCGGAAGGCTACTTGAGTCTGGTAGTACTTGAGTTACTCAGATTCTTTCCTTTCAAGAGAGGGGTGGCCTGGAGAGATGCAGCAAACCACTAGTGGGGGCTCCACTGTATGAGGCAGCCAGCCCTCCACATGCTTCCTGATGTGTCAACTTAGTAAACAAGAGGCTCTGCAGAGGGTGATCTGACCCGTCGGGAGGTAGTAGGTAAAGGGGTGGCAACTGCTAAATGAGAAAGTACCTGGCCTGCCAGGAAGCCCCACCCAGCCTCAAATCCAGCTCCACAGCACCAGCTCCAACAGGCCGGCCCCACCCATGGAGCAATGCAGGGACCTCTTGGCATGTGGATTCAACACCCCAAAACTCCACTCCAACAAAGACAGGACGAGGAGGGCACTGGGAGCCCCAGGGGCTCCTAACATTTTTCAGTGGACCCAGAGGCCAGAGAGCAGGGCTGGGAAAGAAGACTCCCACTGCAGACCCCCTCAAGCTACTCAAGCCTTTGATTTTTTGTTTCCTATGATTTACTTTTAATTGAAGGATAACTGGTTTAAGATACTGTGTTGGTTTCTGCCACACATCAGCATGCATCAGCCATAAGTATACGTATGTTCCCTCCCTCTGGAACCTCCCTCCCACAGCCTTTGTTTTCATTTATCTAACTGTCACTATCACTTCTGCCTGCCAGGTGGCCAGGGACCACACGTGTACTCGGCAGAAAGTCAGGAGGGGAGATAATTCTGGTCTCTGCTATAATTTCCCATCCCAATCAAGTCATGTGACTTCTGACCACTAACGCCAGGTCCTGACTTTCTTACATGGATAAGGCTTGAGGGACTGGGTCTCCATGTGGAGGGGTGGCTGTGTCCACTTATGAGTGAAGATATGGGGTGTCAATGAACCAGTTAGCCCTGGAAGGGATCACAAACAAGAGGTCAGTAGGAGGCAGTCCCCTGCCCCAGATATTTGGCAGGCAGACCTCCAGTTCCTGCTGAAGGGACTACAGAGGTGCTAAGGGTGGTGTGGAGACTGGAATGACGGCACTGGGAGTAGAAGCTGCCTCGGGAGAGAGTCGCTGAGTGTGAGGGAGGCCCAGACGGATCAGGCCAAGTGGTCAGGGGCTCAGGGAAAGGAGAAGAGGCCCAGCTCCCCAGGAAGGAGGAGCCTGCTTCTCTGGGGCCCCCAAAGAATAGCAACAGCTACAGGGACACTGACCACAGCTCTTCCTGTTTTATGAGTGTCTGCTGTGTTCCAGGCTTCATGCCAAGCACTATCTATCACTTTGAGCAACAGGGCCAGGAAGAGGCACGAAGAGAGGGCAGGACACTAGGCCTGGCCCACAAATGGCAGAGACGGCCTGGACAAAGCCAGATTACAAGACAAGGAGAGGTCTGCCTGGGAAGGGATGTAGGTCCAGGGAAGCAGAAAGGCCAGAGCCCAGGGCCTCTGCTTAGGCTCACCAGGAGCAATTGGGGAGAGAGCTAGGCAGAAGCAGAGAGTGGGCTGAGACCCACTCAGGGACTGACTGAGCTCCAGGGGCCCAAGACAGGCCATGTGCTGAGGTCTCCTGGTCCTGGCCCTCCTGTGAAGGGGCAGAGCCTATAAACAGAAAGGTTTATAGCCTCGCTAGAGCCATCACTCATAGTATAGGTATGATGTGCTAGAGGCTGTGGTCGTCCCATCTTGGAAGCAGGAGAGGATCTGCCTAGCTGGGTGGGGATTTGGTCACTGGAGTAGGGTGGGGGATGGCAAGAAGAGGAAGGTGCTGGGGCGAGGGCCTCATCGAATCCATGACCCCTTGCGGGCCAACGTAGCACCAAATTCCGAAGATCCCAAGCCAACATCTCTAGCCATGCTCACCCAAAAAGCCTAAAGGGGAACAATAGGGGAATCTGTTCTGGGTCTGCCCCCTTTCCAGTCCACAACAGGGACCACTGAGGCCCTAGATTCAAGAGCAGGTGCTCTGAAAGTTGTTGCAGTCAGAAGTTCCCCCAAGCCACTTACCAGACACAGCACCTGCGGGAAAAGGCTTAGAGCCAGTCCTGCTTAAGCCAGTGCTACCTGGGCCCATGAACTCCAGCCTCTCATTCCATCCCTGTCTCACTCACAGCCTCTGAGTACCACACGGGGTGGTTGGAGCTCAGCCCTGGCTCACAGGGCCAAAACTTCAGTATTAAGAAGAGGCCTCAGATGGCCCCTTGCCCACCCAGGCTGCACCCTGACCCAAGCAGGAGTGAAAGGGCCAAGATGAGGCTGCAGGAGAGAATGAAGATTGTCACTGCTCACTTCCTTAGCTCCATCTCCCTTCAGAAGAGCCACCCTTTTCCTGAAGGACTTGGAGAATCCCCTGCCAGAGGCTCCAGAAGGGCCTCCCAACCCCACTCCATGGCTGGGTTCATATGCAAAGCTGTGCCTGAGACCCAGCCTCACCAGCCCAGCCCCAAGATCTTCCAGACCCATCCTCATGATCCCTTCCAAGACCATCCTGGGGAGAGGACCCCCCTCTATCACTCCTGGTGCCACTGGGAAAGACATAGGGAGTTGGGCCCAGGTTACTTGCAGACTCTGTGCCCTAAGCAAGTCCTGTGGCCTCTCCAGGCCTGTGCCAAGCCCTGTACCACTTTCCCCACAAGCATGAGTCCATTCCAAGCTTACATCAACTCCTTATCTTAACAACCCTTGAGCAGAGGAACCTGATTTTTGAGAGTCCAAGATCTAGTCCAAGGTCACGGAGCTGGCAAATGCAGGCCAAAGATTAGAGCTACAACTGCAGAACTCTGGGCTCGGGCTCATAATTGCAAGGTCTGTAAAATGAGAAGATCCTCAGCTGTATTCTAACCTCCAGGAGCCACTCTCCTTGCCATGTTCTACCTATCCAAGGGGTTGCTGGCAGAGGCTGCAACTAAGTGAAGTTCCCAGCGAGGACAGAGTCAAGGGATTCGAGGTATGGGGGCACGGTCCTGGGTCCAAAACTGTATGACCTAAGCCAGAACTACATAGCTCAGTCAGCCACCCTCAAGACTCCCGGGACTCCAACTGTATCAGTGAAGTCTTAACCAGCCCCACACAGAGTCTATGGTGTGACGTGGCTAGATGGCTGGCCCGCCCTCTGCCCAGGAAACAGGGTGGGTCAGGTTGGAGGCAGGGCCTGCCTCTTTCAACATGGGTCTGGTTGACTCATCTGGAGCCCATGAGTAGCTTCCTGCCCACAGGGGCAATGGGCGTCAGGCTTGCCCACCAGTCAGCGCTGGGAGACTGTCGCCACTCCAGCCTAGGCAGGCAGGGACCTCAGGAGAGCCCCACCCCAAGCTTTGGTGGGGACTCAGCCTCAGGCAGAAAGTAAGTGAAATCCATTCCAGTCAGAAAAGTTTCTCATAGAAGAAGCAGCCAAGCTGAATGCAGGTCCCCCTCAGGCCCAAACTCACAGGCCCAGCCAGAAACCCAGAGTCAGGAGTTACTCCCTCCTTGCTTCCGGGTACTGCAGGCTCTACCCACAGCTAACTACACCCCTTGCTCCCTGGGACATTGTGAGCTTAGCTAAGCTAAGCCTCAGTTTCCCCATCTGTGAAGCAGGAGGAACCAGAAGCCCAACTTTACACACAAGTGGAGAAGGCAATGGCAACCCATTCCAGTACTCTTGCCTGGAAAATCCCATGGGCGGAAGGGCCTGGTAGGCTGCAGTCCCTGGGGTCACTAAGAGTCCGACAGGACTGTGCGACTTCACTTTCACTTTTCACTTTCATGCATTGGAGAAGGAAATGGCAACCCACTCCAGTGTTCTTGCCTGGAGAATCCCAGGGACGGGGGAGCCTGGTGGGCTGCCGTCTATGGGGTCACACAGGGTCGGACACGACTGAAGTGACTTAGCAGCAGCAGCAAGAGGAGAAAACGGTAATGCTTAGCCTAAGAAGCTTAACAGAGGCCCTAGGCATAGCCCGCATCCACAGGTCTCTGCTGTTGGGCCCCCGCCCGTGCGGGAGCGTGGGGTCACTGACCTTCAGGGCACACTTCTGCCCAGTGCGCCGGTGGAAGCACTCCAGCACCTTGCCGTTCACACCCAAGCCCAGCACCTGCTTGGACAACTGGTAGTCATCGGTCACTGCGTACTTCTTGGGCTCCCGCCGTCCCCCGAGGGCGGGAGCGCCGGCGCACCAAGGTCCGCAGGGTGCACCTGACGGGGGCGCAGGGCCCCCCTGCGCCTCTGCTGTCTCCACGTCCATGGCCCCGCGGGGCGCTCAGAGGCGGCCCCAGCCTGGCGCGTCCGGGGCCACCTGGGAAAGAGACGACGAGTGAGTTCCGCTCAGACTCCTTCAGTACACTCCAGCCAGGGACGCCCTAAGCCGGACTGGGCTTCGGGCCGGGGACAGGGCTGGGAATGAGGAACGAGTTGCTGGAGAGGACGGACCCGCGGCAGGGGGCGGTGGTCACGCAAGCCGGGCGCCAGGCGAGTCCTGCCCCGGCCACCAGTCAAGAGGGGAAAGCGCCGCGAGGTCCCGGGATTGGGAGGTGGAGGGGGCCCTGGGAGGGCGTACCTGACGAGGGCGGACCTGACGGCAGCTCACGGGGCTGCGGTTGCCGGCAAGGGGCAGGGACAAGGGTCGCCAGAGGCCGCTGCCCTGAGCGCCCAGAGCCGAGAGTCGCACCGCCCCTGCCCACGTGACCAATCCCCTCCCCCCGCGCGTCCCCGACTACAAGCCGGGCTGGGTCAGCCTTAAAGGGCCAGGCTGGCCCAGGCAGGACGGGGCGGGGCCGGACCCGCCTAGAGAGGCGGCAGAAACGGAGGGCGTGGCTTCTAGAGGGGGCGGAAACCTCCCAGGCTCTGCCAACCGCTGGGGAAACCCAGCGCTAGAGCAGCCGGCTACTGGGTGGGCTGTGCGAGCAGCCAACTGTACAAGCCACCAAGGAGGTGGCAGCACAGAAAATCTTCTCTTGGAGCCCCAGGTAGCCCCTGGAATCGGGTGTTTTCTCTGGAAGCTCCCAAAAGGCCCTCCAGTACAATGTGTAAGGTTTGCAACTTAGTGCTGGACCACTGCCAGTCGATCTAAAGTCTTAATTTTTGTCAACAGGGAGAATGAAATGGAATTTTGTTGAGATTCGCGTCTCTCTGGTTCCTGGTCGCTCTTGGGATCTTTCTAGCACTGGCATCTCTCCCCTTCTGTGCATCTCTTGTTCATATTCCCTTGGAAAACAGCATCCTAAGACTAGAAATCCTAAATTCCTATTTGGTCATATCCATCAACTTTTCACCTTATGACTTGAGCTTTTGGTGTCATGTTTAAGAAGTCTCCTCCTTCCACCCTAGTGCCAGATATTCTTTATTAGATAAGAGATTTTTCCCTTACACTCTGAGCCCACCTTAGATTGTGTGCTTAGTCGCTCAATCATGTCCAACTCTTTGAGACCCCATGGACTGCAGCCTGGCAGGCTCCTCTGTCCATGGGAATTCTCCAGGCAAGAATACTGGAGTGGGTTGCCATGCCCTCCTCCAGGGGATCTTCCCAGCCCAGGGATC
>SJYA01002770.1:1034172-1071793 GCA_006410615.1 Neotragus moschatus
CCTGGGGAGTTCCTCTTTCAGTATCCTATCATTTTGCCTTTTCATGCTGTTCGTGGGGTTCTCAAGGCAAGAATACTGAAGTGGTTTGCCATTCCCTTCTCCAGTGGACCACATTCTGTCAGACCTCTCCACCATGACCCGCCCGTCTTGGGTTGCCCTATGGCCATGGCTTAGTTTCACTGAGTTAGACAAGGCTGTGGTCCTAGTGTGATTAGATTGACTAGTTTTCTGTGAGTATGGTTTCAGTGTGTTTGCCCTCTGATGTCCTCTTGCAACACCTACCATCTTACTTGGGTTTCTCTAACCAGACTGTTAACTCTTCACAAATAAGGAAACTGAGGACCCATAAGAGGAAACAACTAGAGCTTCAGGGTGTGTGGCTGTCTCCTTGAACAAGCCTGCACTGTTCCTGCCCTTCTCTCTCACCCCACAACCCAGAAGGAGCTGGCTCACTTGGAACAGGGAAGGGTGGGTTGAATTGGGGCAAGATTTCTGTGTGGGCCTCTGCTGCCATCTACAGGCCACTGGCAGGACCTGTCCCACCGTGCCTTCTGTCCCACCGGAAAGTATCTCCTCTGCATACCCAAGTATCCAAAAGTATCTTCGGGCCTGTATCTTTTATTTTCATGGCTGCAGTCACCATCCGCAGTGATTTTGGAGCCCAAGAAAATAAAATCTGCCACTGTTTCTATTTTCCCCCCACCTATTTGTCATGAAGTGATGGGACCAGATATCATGATCTTAGTTTTTCGAATGTTGAGTTTAAAGCCAGCTTTTTAATCATTACTACAAACAAGGCTAGTGGAGGTGATGGAATTCCAGTTGAGCTATTTCAAATTCTAAAATATGATGCTGTTTAAAGTGCAGCAAATTTGGAAAACTCAGCTGTGGCCACAGGACCAGAAAAAGTCAGTTTTCATTCCAATCCCAAAAAAAGGCAATGCCAAAGAATATTCAAACTACTGGACAGTTGCACTCATTTCACATACTAGAAAGNTCTAAAATATGATGCTGTTTAAAGTGCAGCAAATTTGGAAAACTCAGCTGTGGCCACAGGACCAGAAAAAGTCAGTTTTCATTCCAATCCCAAAAAAAGGCAATGCCAAAGAATATTCAAACTACTGGACAGTTGCACTCATTTCACATACTAGAAAGGTTATGCTCAAAATCCTTCGAGGTAGACTTCAGCAGTATGTGAACTGAGAACTTCCAGATGTACAACCTGGGTTTAGAAAAGGCAGAGGAACCAGACATCAAACTGCCAAATTCATCAGATCATAGAGAAAGCAAGGGAATTCCAGAAAAACATCTACTTCTGCTTCACTGATTACAAAAAAAAAAAACTNCAAAATCCTTCGAGGTAGACTTCAGCAGTATGTGAACTGAGAACTTCCAGATGTACAACCTGGGTTTAGAAAAGGCAGAGGAACCAGACATCAAACTGCCAAATTCATCAGATCATAGAGAAAGCAAGGGAATTCCAGAAAAACATCTACTTCTGCTTCACTGATTACAAAAAAAAAAAAATCCTTTGACTGTGTGGATGTACAACCTGGGTTTAGAAAAGGCAGAGGAACCATACATCAAACTGCCAAATTAATCAGATCATAGAGAAAGCAAAGGAATTCCAGAAAAACATCTACTTCCACTTCATTGATTACAAAAAAATCCTTTGACTGTGTGGATCACAACAAACTGTGGAAAATTCGTAAAGAGATGGGACTACCAGACCACCTTACCTGTCTCCTGAAAATCCTGTACATGGATCAAGAAGCAACAGTTAAAACCTTACATGGAACAATGGAACAGACTGGTTCAAAATGAGAAGTGTGACAAGGCTGTATATTGTCACCCTGCTTATTTGACTTCTATGTAGAGTACATCATGCAAAATGTCGGGCTGGATGAACCACAAGTTGGAATTAAGACGTCCAAGAGAAATATCAACCACCTCAGATATGTAGATGATTCTACTCTAATGGCAGAAAGTGAAGAGCAGCTAAAGAGCCTCTTGATGAAGGTGGAAGAAGAGAGTGAAGAAGCTTACTTAAAACTCAATATTCAAAAAACTAAGATCATAGCATCTGGTCTCATCACTTCATGGCAAATAGATGGGGGGGAAATAGAAACAGTGGCAGATTTTGTTTTCTTGGGCTCCAAAATCACTGTGGATGGAGATAGCAGCCATGAAATTTAAAAATGTTTGCTCCTTGGAAGGAAAGCTATGACAAAACTAGACAGCATATTGAAAAGCAGAGACACCACTTTGCTGACAAAGATCCATACAGTCAGACCTATGTTTTTTCCAATAGTCATGTATGGATGTGAGAGTTGGACAATAAAGAAGGCTGGATGCTGAAGAATTGATGTCTTTGAACTGTGGTGCTGGAGAAAACTCTTGAGAGTCCCTTGGACAACAAGGAGATCAAACTAGTCAATCCTAAAGGATATCAACCCTGAATTTTCATTGGAAGGGCTGATGCTGAAATTGCAATACTTTGGCCACGTGATGCAAAGAGCCAACTCATTGGAAAATACCCTGATGCTGGGAAAGATTGAAGGCAAAAGGAGAAGAGAGTTGCAGAAGATGAGTTGGTTAGATAGTATCACCAACTCAATGGACATGAATCTGAGCAAAATCAGGGAGATAGAAAGGACAGAGAAGCCTTGGGTGCTGCAGTCCATGAGGTCGCAAAGAGATGGATACAACTTAGCGGCTGAACAACAACAGAGAGCTGAGGGTGGAGGCTGGCTACTTTTATCCAAGGGCATCTCTGCATGCTGTGGTCTCTGGGCTCTCTTATTTTCTAAAATCTAACTAAAGTTAGATTACAATTGTTGTAACACTTTTGTATTTTCAAATTAATCTCTATTAAATTTTAATTGCATAAGCAAACTTGCTTGTTACAATAAAATTGAATCATACAGAAATGTAAAAAGTAGGCAATGGCAATACCTCTCCTTTCACAGTGTCCATGCTAAAGCCAATGGGTACACAGCACATACAGTCTCCACATGGGTTCATCAGAGACATGTTTTGCAACTGACTCGGGGGAGCCAGAATGCATAGTTTTCCCTCGCTGCTCACATTCCAGCAAGCATCTGCCACCTGCACATTGATGGGAGGATTCAGTATTTGGGATGGCTGGGTCGGGGTGGGTGGGCTGGTGTTTTAGTCCATTGTGTCTGACTCTCTGCGACTCCATAGACTGTAGCCTGCCAGGCTCCTCTGTCCATGGAATTTCCCAGGCAAGAATACTGGAGTGGGTTGTCATTTCCTTCTCCAGGGGATCTTCCCGACTCAGGGATTGAATCCACATCTCCTGCATTGGCAGGCAGACTTTTTTTTACCTCTAAGCCACCAGGGAAGCCCAGCAGGTCAGTACAAGGTAGCCNTCCTCTGTCCATGGAATTTCCCAGGCAAGAATACTGGAGTGGGTTGTCATTTCCTTCTCCAGGGGATCTTCCCGACTCAGGGATTGAATCCACATCTCCTGCATTGGCAGGCAGACTTTTTTTTACCTCTAAGCCACCAGGGAAGCCCAGCAGGTCAGTACAAGGTAGCCAACTGTGCCACACAGCCCTCCGTGAAAACTATATGTCCAAGGGGATGGGGGCCAAGAGGTTTTTGAATAACTCACCATGACCATGGGGCCCAGTGAGTGCCTGTGGAAGGGTGGGCAGGTGAACCCCCTCTGCCCCAACACACACACACACACACACAGCGTGTGGACTGTTCTTTGGGGAGAGGAGAGGCTGCACACAGGAAAGTCTAGAGATCAAATGAGTTCGACTTGAGGCAGGCACTGCTGTGCGTTCCCATGACCCACCTTGTGACTGTTCTGGGTGGGGAAGCTCAGAGAGATCCTGCAGCTAGAATCTCTAGGGTGCAGGGGAGGGCTTTTTCTAGAAGAAAGAATCCATGGAGATGTGGCACGTGAAA
The DNA here is from genome assembly GCA_006410615.1 of Neotragus moschatus. Classification (NCBI taxonomy): domain Eukaryota; kingdom Metazoa; phylum Chordata; class Mammalia; order Artiodactyla; family Bovidae; genus Neotragus; species Neotragus moschatus. Next base: position 1,038,115 of record SJYA01002770.1, read on the forward strand.
CTAGGAGAGGCACTGCCACTGGGTGGCAGTGTAGGCCCAGCAGACAGGGCAGGAGGGGTCATAATTAGATGGCCAGAGGGACCCGCAACACCCCGCAACACCAGGGGCAGGCAGGTACCTGGGGCAAAACAGAGGCACACCACTCTTCCCAGAATGCAGTGGAGGTGCACGATGCTGTCAGATCACAAGGGGCAAAAAGTGTGTGTTAGTCACTCCGTTGTGTTCAACTGTTTGTGACGCCATGCACTGTAGCCTGCCAGGCTCCTCTGTCCATGGAATTCTCTAGGCAAGGATACTGGAGTGGGTAGCCATTCCCTTCTGCAGGGGATATTCCTGACCCCAGGGATAGAACCCAGGTATCCTGAATTGTTGCAGGCAGATTCTTTACCATCTGAGCCACCAGGAAAGCCCCCTTCACAAAGGGCAGCTGGAGGGCAGAACCCTTGGAGTTTACACACAGAACTGCACCATCACTGATTTCTGTAGGGGGCGCTTTCAAGGAGACCCTGGTGTGCTCTGGTGTTGACTGGCCTGGAGACAAGGAAGCTTCACTGAGGACATGAAAGTTGGACCCTGAAGGATGCCTGGGAGTTGGCTTGTCACAAGAGCTAGAGAGGAAGTGTGTTGGGGTGGACAGGGGTGGGGGGAGCTGGGCCTGTGAGATCTAGGGTATATTTTAACCTCTCTGTGCCTCATTTTCATCACCTGTAAAGAGGGGACAATATGTAGTAGTAAGACAATGAAATGGGGCTGGAAATAGCTGAGGTCACCTGGCACATAGTAAGCGTTCAGTACAGTAGTCACAGGTAGCGGGTAGGGGTAGTCTTGGGGCAGAGAGTTTCAGGTCTATACCCAGGGAGACAGGTTCAAAGCTCTGAAGCCCCTCTGTCTTCACAGTAATGTGGGGTAGCAGATAGTTCCTACTGGAGAAACAGCACCTTACACAAGGGCCCCATGCTGGGCTTTTCCAGGAGCCCCAGCCATCAACATGGTAAATGAGGTCTCCACACCCATGCCCATCCCAGACAAGCAGCTTTTGGCCTATTCAGGAGGGAAAAGAGCAGTGATCCCACAAGAGACTGACCCAGACTCGCCTGTGAGTGTCCAGGAGCCTCCGGCGGAGGTGTGGGTCAGTGGTGGCCTGCTGCAGGGTTGGGGGCCCTGAGTGCAGCAGTGCATGCATGGGACCTTTTGAAGGAGGTCACCATTTTCTTCATTACCTCCACTGTAGTTTGGCCTCAGGTCAAATAACAGGGAGGGAACACAGCCCTTCCCATCAACAGAAAATTGGATTAAAGATTTACTGAGCATAGCCCCACCCATCAGAACAAGACCCAGTTTCCCTCTCAGTCAGTCTCTCCCATCAGGAAGTTTCCATAAACCTCTTATCCTTCTCCATCAGAGGACAGACTGAATGAAAACCACACTCACAGAAAACTAACCAATCTGATCACATGGACCACAGCCTTGTCTAACTCAATGAAACTATGAGCCATGCTATGTAGGGCCACCCAAGATGGATAGGTCATGGTGGAGAGTTCTGGCAAAACGTGGTCCACTGGAGAAGGGAATGGCAAACCACTTCAGTATTCTTGCNGGAACTTAGTGCCTTTAGAGGCCACTGTGTACCCCAGACCCTCAGCTGAGAGGAGGAGAGAACAGGATGGGAGTCTGACCTGTTTGGGGAGATAGTTCTAGCCTCTAAGGCCTGGCCAGTGTAGACCAAGGTCCTCTGACAGACACTGTTGTCCATGGGGAGGTAGCATGTGACCCATCCCTTGGCTCAACCAGGACCATGCATTTAATCAGCCACCTCTGCGAGGAGGGCACCATTCTGGGGCCTCTTTGCACTAGATCTTGTCTATATGGTGGGAACCCCAACTGGCCACTGTGAACTAGAGATGCCTATAGGGAATGATCTATGGATTTTGTTGGTACAAAACAGAAGAGAGATTACAGATAGCTCTTTGTCCCTGCAGATGCGAAACCTGGGGATACAGAGGGCCCATGTATTCATTGTACTGCACCATTCATATAAGGGACTCAAGCATCCACAGGTTCCATCTCCTGGAACCATCTCCCCATGGATACTGGCTCCAACTATAATTGCTCTTTGATAAATGCAGGAGGGTGGGACAGTCTCTTTCAGAAGGGGGTTCATATGTGGGGGAGGTCATCAAGGGAGGCTTTTGTGCTGACAAGCGGGAGGTGGAGTACTAGTCTCATGACAGAGCAGAGGGGAAATGGGGGCTCACAGTGAGATAGACTCGCCAGAGGTCACGTAGCCAGTCTGGGGCAGAGGGGATCTCTGGAAATGGAGAGAGCACAGGGCCTCCACTCACTGCCCACGCACCTCCTTCTAGACCTTGTCCTTTGCTGGCCGTGGAGCAGATTGGGCAGCGGCCCCTGTGGGCCCGGTCCCTGGAGCTGCCCCAAGCAGTCATGCAGCCTTTGCCTGCGGGCGCCTTGCTGGAGGAGGCAGTAGAGGAGTCCCCAGCCCAGCCAGAGAGGGAGCCCCAGGTGGTGGACCCTGAAGAGGACCTGCTGTGCATAGCCAGGACCTTCTCCTACCTTCGGGAATCTGGTGAGTCTGAGGAGGGAGGAGGGATTGTCCTGGGAAGTCTGACTGGGGAAGATTAGCTCTGCCTGCTGAGTTTAATTTGAGAGGCAAACCTCTGGCCAGAAGAGTCTGATGGGAGGAAGGGCCCCAGCCCTCCCCCGGGAGAGGCGACGAGAAGAGGCTGAGCCCTGCCATGCCCTGGGCTGGTGCACCCAGCTACTTTCCACTGTGACCAGTTGGTTCCTCTCCTGTCCACTTGCCTAGGCTGGTACTGGGGTTCCATTACAGCCAGTGAGGCCCGGCAACACCTTCAGAAGATGCCAGAGGGCACCTTCCTGGTACGTGACAGCACCCACCCCAGCTACCTGTTCACACTGTCCGTCAAGACCACCCGAGGGCCCACCAATGTGCGCATTGAGTACGCTGACTCCAGCTTCCGCCTGGACTCCAACTGCCTGTCCAGGCCACGCATCCTGGCCTTCCCAGATGTGGTGAGCCTGGTCCAGCACTACGTGGCCTCCTGTGCCGCAGACACCCGGAGCGACAGTCCCGACCTTGCCGCCACCCCGGCCCTGCCTGCCCCGAAGGAAGATGCGCCTGGTGACCCAGCCCTGCCCGCCACGGCCGTTCACTTGAAACTGGTGCAGCCCTTTGTGCGCAGGAGCAGCACCCGAAGCCTGCAGCACCTGTGCCGCCTTGTCATCAACCGTCTGGTGGCCGACGTGGACTGCCTGCCACTGCCCCGGCGCATGGCTGACTACCTCCGACAATACCCCTTCCAGCTCTGACCCAGCTGAGCAGCCGCCTGGCCTCACCCAGCTGGACCCTGGAGGAGACATGGGCCCCAGCTGGACTTGGGCTCCCACAACCCCTCCTCCAGTCATCCTGGTACCCTTGTGCATCTGGCAGCTAGACCAGGAACAGTCCGCAGGAACAAGGCTGGGGGTGAGGGGTCAGGGGAAGTGTCACATGACTTGGCGGTCAGCGCCCCCCGCTCCCATGTTACTCCGTTGTGATGGGCCATATGTGTCAAAAGAGAGGTATTGGCAGGACCTTGTCTCAACCCTGTGGGCTGGACCCAGTCCCCCATTCACCTGCTGCAGACTCCTGAACTGCGTAGACTTGGCCGACCCTGGTTTCTCCATCCACAGGGTGGAGCGGGCCCCTTTCTTCCAGCTAGCCAGCCTCTGTCTCGGGGGTATATCAGCCAGAGGAATCGAGGTTGATGGTGACAGTCCCCAGGTGGGGGCACAGACCAAACTGGGGGACAGCACAGTTATATAGTATTTATTTATTTATTCTCCCTGGGTTGGTCTTAGGGTGAGCCGAACCCTCCTCTCTGCCTTGAGCACTCCAGAGCCCCAGACTGGCCCCAGCTTCTCTGGTTCCTCCCACCCTGAGATGCGCTGTTGGACACAAGGTGGTCCTGCATATCCTGGCACTAACCCATCCACCTGAGAAGGAGTCCTTCTCCTTGGCCTCCAGCCCTGTTTGGGGAGGATGGGTGAATAAACAAGAACTTGGAGCCAACATATTAGCGACCAGCAGAGCCTGCCACTCACCCTCTCCAGGGCCGAGCCCTGTCTGCACAGGCCCTGCCCGAGTCTGGGGCCAGGTCAGGGAACAGCATGGTCGTTGGAGGGCCACCGCTCCAGCTCTGCTGGGTCTGCTTCCTGCCCAGGAAAGTGCGTTCACACAAGAGAGGGAACGAAACTCCATATCCGATGAGACTTTATAAAATAATTACTACTTAATACTGTTTGGTAGTCTTTTTATTTTCACTGCTTTTTCTGTAATGACAATAAAATTGTACCTTTCATGTATGGAGTCCTCAGAGGGGCCTTTTTTTGAGTCGTATACCATTTGTCCCCTTCGATCTTACTGTCAGTATCCCCCACTTTACATCTGGGTCAGCAGAGGCCCAGAGTCCTATGTGGCTGAGCCGGCCCTGCTAGGGCACCCGGTGAAGAGTGGAGACGGTTGTTATTGTTGTTGTTCAGTTACCAGATGGTATCCGACTCTTCGTGACCCCATGGACTGCAGCACACCAGGCTTCCCTGTCCCTCACCATCTCCCAGGGTTTGTCCAAGGTCATGCCCACTGAGTCGGTGATGCTGTCCCACCACCTCATCCTCTGTCACCCTCTTCTCCTGCCTTCAATCTTGCCCAGCATCAGGGTCTTTTCCAGTGAGTCAGGGCTGTTCGCATCATGTGGTCAAAGTGTTGGATGCTTCATCTTCAGCATCAGCCCTTCCAAAGAGTATTCAGAGTTGATTTCATTTAAGATTGACCGGTTTGATCCCCTTGCTTTCTGAGGGACTCCCAAGAGACTTCTCTAGCACCACAGTTCGAAAGCCTCAATTCTTCCGTGCTTTGCTTTCTTTACTCTCCAGCTCTCACGTCCATATATGACTAATAGAAAGACCATAGCCTGGACTATATGACTACTGTCGTCACCATGATGTCTTTGCTTTTTAACACACTGTCTAGGTTTGTCATAGCTTTCCTGCCAAGAAGCAATTGTCTTCTAATTTCATGGCTGCAGTCACCATCTGCAGTGATTTTAGAGCTCAAGAAGAGGAAATCTGTCACTGCTTCCACCTTTTCCCCTTCTATTTGCCGTGAAGTGATGGGACCAGATACCATGATGTTAGTTTTATAGTGGAAGGCGTAGGGAGAAGCCCTTGTCCACTCATTCCCTCTTTTCCCCTTGGAGGGTGGGATGCAGGGTCACTAGTGGGACTGCCTGCAGGGTCACTGGCCAGTGCCAGGTGGGGGAGGTTAGCAGAGGAGCATCAGACCTGAAAGATGTATGAACAGGAGATGCTAACTGAATGTAGGTGGAAAACACTAGGAGTATGGGTGCTGTGGACCGCTCCTGGGGGGCAGCGTCTTTTGAGATGACAAGGCTTAACAGAGAAGTCAGGCTGGATCATCCCAAGGAGAAGGTACAGGGCCTGCAAAGGCACCAGCGCATGACCAGGGAGCTTATATTCCTAATCACAAGGAGGCCTAGGGAAGGTCATTCTGTGCAGCGGGGCAGAACAGTTGACTTGGGGATAGTGGCTGGCCACAGGGTCTGGCCTGAGATGGGTCTGATGGGGTTCTGTCCTAGGCTGACTGGGGTTTGGGGACTCTTTCAATCAGGTCCTGCATACCAGAAGTAGGTGAAAGAGCAAGTAAAATGAAAACTCTCCATTATCTGATGGTCTGCCTTTGGAGCACTNCTGGGGGCATGTCCAGATATGCACAGAAAGGAAGTAAGGGCCTCCCTCTCTGGCTGGGTGACCTTGGAACAGTCTTTTAACCACTCAGGACCTGTCTGCCTTGAGAAGAATGGAGACCCCTCCCTGGTCAAGGCTGGACAGAGGTGTGGGCAGGGAGCTGCTCTCACCTCCAGCCCTCCGGTCATTCCTGGCTCTCACTGAGCACAGCTCCAAACCTGCTAGCCACCTCCCCCAACATGTCATTGCAGCCTATCAGGCTCCTCTGTTGAGGGGGATTCTTCAGGCAAGAACACTTAGACTGGGCTGCCATGCCTTCCTTCAGTATAGAATCATGGTGAGGAGTATATATGTTTGGTGATTTTTCTCTTTGGGGCTTCTTGCCTAGTCCCAGCCCACCCCTCGGGTTAACCCTTGACCATGGGTCCAAGTAGACCGGTGCCCCAGAAATACTATTTATTTTGTGGCCACAGCATGCCACCTGCAGGATCTTAGTTCCCCAACCATAGATTAAGCCTGCGCCCCTTGTCGTGGGAGCACAGAATCTTAACCATTGGACTGCCAGTGAAGTCCCCAAGTTTTTGAAATTTTCATGACACGACTGAGCGACTGAACTGAACTGAACTGAACTGAATTAATATTTTTTGGAAAGAAACCTTTCCAATTCACGTTCAAACCCTCCGTGAACTCTAAGGCTGGCTCGCAGCCTCCCTGCATCTCACTGGAGCTTGAATGGTGTTGTCACGAGTGGCTTGGGTTTGTCTCACTTTGTGCCAGTGCTGAGTGTCAAATCCCCAGTGATGGTAATGCCCAGTGTTCATTAGTCCATTGTCTGTGAATTGATTATGTGTGTGTTTATGACATATTCTATGTAATAGGCTGCAGGCAGATTAGAAGATACTGGTGATGGACCAGGCACAAAATCCCATGAACTATATTAGAATGATTTGGGGGGAAAATGAAGTCTAATGTCTACCTCACAGAGGCAACCACCATGTTCTAGATGGACTAAATATTTAAACGTGAAAAATGACACTCCAAGAGTCCTTTAGTGCACCTTCCTAAGAAGTCACAACAGTACTGATTCTGGGAAAGGAAATTTCTTCCTTCGTGTGGCTCCCCTGTATTATTTGCAGGACAGATCTGGAGAAATGAGAGCCACATCAGAAAACCCATTAACACTCATTTAGTGTCATCTTCCCAGTCTTGAAGGGTTTTCCCCAGAGGCAGGCTCAGGGTCAAGGATCCAAACACAGGAACTTCCCTGACGGTCCANTTCTTCCTTCGTGTGGCTCCCCTGTATTATTTGCAGGACAGATCTGGAGAAATGAGAGCCACATCAGAAAACCCATTAACACTCATTTAGTGTCATCTTCCCAGTCTTGAAGGGTTTTCCCCAGAGGCAGGCTCAGGGTCAAGGATCCAAACACAGGAACTTCCCTGACGGTCCACTGGCTAAGACTCCACACTCCCAATGTACGGAGCTAGGGTTCCATCCCTTGTCAGGGAACTAGATCCCATGTGTGCAACTAAAGACCTGGCATGCTGCAACAAAGAGCTGATGCAGCCAAATAAACGAATAAATACATACATACATATTAATAAAACGATCCAAACACAGATAGTTTATTTCGGAGGTGATGTCAAGAAGCACCGGTAGGGTACTGGGAAACAACTCTTCCTGCTTGTCTCCCTTTTCTGTACATTTGTTCAAAGAGGCACTGACTGCCCTCATTCCAAACAATACTTTCAAGGGTGATTATTCCAGTGAATAGCCTTAGAAGATAATGTCTCCCTCCAAGGAAGAAGGCAGATTTATTTCTTGTCTAGTATAATAAAGATAGTATCTGCCTCTGGGGCAAAGGTTAGGCAGGTTGGCTTACAGTCTATTGTAAAAGATCTGGGTTCCCTGATCGCAGGGTTTCCCTGCTGTCGACCTACTGCATGCGCAGGCATCATCTGGCCCTTATAGGTCACGCTGCGGGCACTGGGTTCAGGGAAGTGGTTCCAGAAAACGCTGACCCTCTGTCTACTGTTACTGTGGGAAATAAACTAACCTTTGTTTCTCAAGCAGGAGTATCTTCCAAGCTGTATCTTCCACCGGCATCCTCGGAATATGGCAGCTTTGGAGCTGGGTGAAATCATAGTCTTCCTAGTTCCTGATGGAGATGAGAGGGGAAGTGAGACAGTGAAGGAAAGGAAGCCAGAGCAGGTGTGTAAAGGAGTGTTCCCTCTGTGGGAAACTGAGGTCAGTCCCCGGTTGACAGGTGGTGTAGAACACTCCTTGGGGTTGTCCCACTCGAGGGGGTGAGGAAGCTGGGATGTGTACCCACCAATTCCCACCCTTTGCGGGCTTAGGGCTACTCTAGAGAGTGAGCTCCCTGGCCATTCTTCCACCTCCTAAGCTGGCCTGTGCTGTAGGGAAAGCCTCAAGCTGAGCACTCCAAGTGCTGAGTGGGAACCTGAGCAGGGGGGGACATGCTCCACGAGAGCAGGGCCTTATCTGAATACTGCCCATGCCCAGGGCCTGGCACGGTGCCCAGCAGACAGCAATCGAACACACACCACACACGGCAAGGATAAGGACCTGTTTACTTGCCTCTGTCCTCCACTTGGCCATCAACTCCTGATGGGCAGCGTCTCTGTCCATTTTTCCTTCATACTCCAGCACCAAGGGTAGGTCCAACAATCAATCCTAGGCTCCCAGTCATGGCTGGAGAGGAGTGAGGGGACAGCTGGCATTATGGGGTTCAGACCCTCATGGGGCAAAGATGGCCGGCCCCCTGCCCACTTCCTGAGAAGAAGTGGAGGGAAAGAGCTTTGGAAAGGAGCAGACGGCTCTAGCCGGAGTCGTTCAACGAAAGAGCAACACCCAACAAAAATCTGAGGGTTCTCGACTCTGTGTTTGACCACCACACTCCACGCCATGAAACACAGGCCGAGCCCTCAGCGGAAGGGTAGTCAAGGTGTGGGGGAATAAATAACCCGGAATGGTAAACGTTGAGGGTTGAGGAATCAATCTCGCCTCGAGTACAGTGCTCCAGGTCTGGGCTTTGAGCAAAGGGGCAGAGTTGGGGGCAGGTGGTGAGGTCTAGCAAAGGCGCTGTCTCTTCTACCAGCTCTAGGACCCACCTCAGTGACTGGCAGTCTGGAGGGCTGGACTGGTCTGGGTGTGGTTTCCACTGTCTCAGCCTCAAAGGACCCCTCACATCCAGCTTAGGGCTCTATGGGTTAATTTTATATTTAGGAGGTGGGTGAACAGTGGGTGGGAATGAGGGGGACAGAGGCCAAGAGAGGCTAGAGGTAGGGGAAAGTCGCAGGGTGTCAAAGAAGGTAGAGGAAGCATTTAAGCAGAATTTGGAAGTTTGGATCTTATGTGAGGAATCAGAGAGACAGAGACTGACTGAGAAAGAGAGGGAACTGCAGGCAGCTAGGTCACCCAGGCAGAGAGGCCGTGTAGGGAAAGTTCCTGGGAATGGCGAGGTGCAGGAGAACCCTGTGGTTGGTCCCCAGGTGGTTTGCTGAGAGAATCAACCCAGAGCTTGATGCAGTGTGGTCATCAGGGGGTGCCCAGCCCCAAATGCCAGGCCAGAAAGGTCAAGGAGGTAGACAGGTGCCCAGGTCTGGCTTGTTCCCCTTCTACATGTCCCCCAACTTGCTGTGTGATCTTGGGCAAATCATGGGCCCTTTCTGGGCTTCAGCTTTCTTTTCCACAAAATGGGGGCACAGTACTCAAACTCCCATGGACTCTCGTGACTCAGTGACAGTACCTGGGCCTCCAAGACAGGGTGATATGTCTTCCCTAATGACCACGGGCATGGACACACGTGCCCCAGTCCCACACGTGTGCACATGCACGTACCTATGGACACCTGTGTAGCACGTGCAGGTCTTTATGATGGGCATGTGTGATGTGGCCTGGCTCCCATGGCTCCCCACTGACGAGAGCAAGCCTAAGAACCCAGTCACTCATGAGGGGCCTGTGAGGAAGAGTCCACGTCCAAATCCACGAGTTCCTCAAGGACAGGGCCCCACCTGAATCACCCTGTCTGGCTTACAGTTGGTGCTCAGTGCTTGTAGGTGAACAGCTGGCCTGGGGATCGCAGGGAGACACAGGATACTAAAGACCTCAGTCACCCTCTCTCCAAGCTTGGGAGGCAGCTTTAGCGCTCAGCAACTCAAGGCTCTGCACAGACATTTGCAGGAAAAGAGGACTTGTCCAGATGCTGTGTCCTCACGTGACCGTGAATTCCACCCCACCCATATGGCCCCGAAGGAGGCAGAGGTGCTGGGCGCTTGGCTATGACTCAGCGGAAGGAAGACAGGAAGGGGGGGGTTGGTGGCGCTGAGGCCCTAGGGTTTTGCTTCTCATTTCTCTCTTTCTGAGGCACAGCAAGTTCCCAGAACTGAAGGTTCAGAAACCCCAGGCTCTCAGGGGCACTGGGTTCCCCAGTCCTCCCACCTCTGGAGAGACAACACAAAGCCCAGGGAAGCCCCTATTCCCTGTCCCCTGCGTAGGGCCTTCTGCCCTGCCCAGAACCAGGACTGAGTACCTGGAAGGCCCACAGAAACCAGGAGGAGTTGTGGACTCCTAAGGCCTTTCAGAAGTATGTGGCCCAGATGCACTTGCTGACACAGATGCTGAGTAAGAGGAGGCACTGGAACCTCCGGGACAGGTTGGGGAGGAGCAGTCAGGGTGGGCTTCCTCACCAAGAACCTGAGCAAGGGCATCCTCAGAAGCCTAAATTCCTTCTTTCTCCTTCCCTTCCCTTCCTCCTTTCCATTCTGTTCTCTCTCCCTCTCTTTCTTTCATTCATATTTTTAACTACTGGAAAAAACCCAGTTTCAAAAATGACACACACACTCAGATGGGCACACCACCAAATTATGATATGTTAAGACTCCTTCCCCTGTGTCCAGCGACCTGGGTCTGGGCTGAGCAGGACATAAGGCTTCTCCTGAGGTCCCTGAGAATAAGAGACTGCAAGGGGGCCTTCGGAAACACACTCCCATTTGTACCCACTTGTCTGTGCAAATCACTTGGTGGGGTCACTTGGTCCTGTGCCACCAAAATCAAATACTGCAAGAAAGTGAAAGCTGAGGCTGACAGAAGACTGCAGCTCCCACCCCAGCCCCCCATTTAAACGTCAGTGCTCATCGCTGTTCACCATGATGGAATGAATGCCAAGCGTTGAGAACGTGAACTAACAAAATCCATTTATGTTTGACACTGCTTTTGTTTTTTAAAAAATACATAGTTGAGTTCTATGTAAAAGTTGGTCTGAAACTTCCAAAGCTCCAGGGATCTGGGCAGGAGGGCTGGGCAGAATGACAAGAGAGGATTTCTGTGCCAGCAGAAAGTGGGGAGCCCTGGGCAGTTCTTGAGCTGTGGAATGACTCCAAGAAGGGTTTTAGGCCCATCCACCTGCGTCTCCTCCCAGAACCTCTCAGGTCTGGGGACCTGAAGTGCTCCCCTCTGGCCTGGTAGGCTTTATACCAACTTATGCTGAGAGAGGACTCACTTTCCTCACCCACCTGTCAGCTGGGAACCAGAGTCTGGGCAACTGTCAGTGTCGCCCCTCCCCCGCCACATGCCACATCCGGAGTACATCAGACTCCTTTCAGCAGCAGCCACTTTCACTGCCCTCTCCTCCCCCATGGGCTCCTTTGCAGCAGGCTGTGAAAGTTTGGCACCAGGGGCAGCTGGGAGGGGAGGAAGCTCACTCCCCATCTGGTGCTTTCTGTTTGACTCACCACTTTCCTCTTTGCCCTGGAACCCCATGTCGGCCCTGGGGGCACCCCAGCTGGATACCAGGGCCCTGGGTTGCAGCTGGCCTCTGTGGCCTGCTCACTCCCCTTCCAGCTGGAAGGTCAGAGGACTGGGTTCAAACCCCAGCATGGCCACTTCCTGCTTGTGTCGTGTTGCGCAAGCTAAACCCAGGTCTCTTCACCTGTCTAGAGGGCTAAGGCAGGTGCGCCTCATGTGCAGAGCATTTATGACAAAGGGTCTGTGGCACTTGGCACCGTTACACATGGAAAGGCCAGTTACTGTTGTTGACAGCACTCAGACCTGGGAGGGTGGTCTTCATGACTCCATTTAAAGGGGTGCTTTTAGACTATATCCCCACAGGGTCACATCTGGATCTCCAGATACCCTGTCCATTCTAGTTCCCAGTTCAAGGTGGCTCCAGGGCCCCCAGGTTCCAGTCAGAGCCCTGGGCTCTACTGCGGCACTGGCTACCCCCCAACCTATATCCAGGTCCTCAGCAACGGATGAGCTGTTCTATTCCAGAAGGTCGACTGCTCTAGCTCCTAGCAGCCTCTAGACCTTGGCTCAGTTGCTCCCCCAACCCCTCCTTCTGGCAGCCAGAGGATATCCTCAGTGCCTACCTGACCCTGTAACTCACCCTGAGACTCTTTACCTTAGGCTATGGTTCCCAAAGTGCATTCAGCGCTCCTCCAGGGGCATCCACCATCATCACCGCCTCGCCACTACACATTCCTGCCCATGTGCCTTCAGGCTCCCAGGGTTTTGCCCAGACTGTCCTCATTCCAGGCCTGCTCTCCTCCAGTCCTGGGCCCTACCCTCTTCAAGCCTGGTGTGATGACCAAGGCATCAGGCCCAGGGTTATTCAGCCTGGAAGGAAATCCCAGTTCAGCCTGCATGTGAGCAGGTTCCTTAGCCTTTCCCATTTTAGTTCTCCTCACCTGTAAAATGGGAGGGTTCGCAAACTTTGCTTTATGGGATGTCTTGAGAATGAATGAGATAATCCCAGAAGCACTTGGTTCAGGGTGTACCGTTCAGTCTCCATATTTTCCAGGCTCTTCTGAGGGGTGTCATCTCCCAGGAGACTGGCACACTGCAGGGCTTGGGAGACTGAGGCCTGAACCTATGCTGCACACACCCCAGGAGAAGGGCCCAAGCCCTCTGGAGGCTTCCCTGGTGGTCCAGTGGTTAAGAATCCACCTTGCAACACAAGACACCCAGGTTTAATCTCTGGTCTGGGAAGATCCCACATGCTGCAGGGTAACTGAGCCCACGCACCACAACTACTGAGCCAGCACTCTTGAGTCTGTGCTCCACAAAAGCAGCTACAGCAGCAAGACTGCGTACGGCAGCTACACCCGCTCACAACTAGAGAAAGCCTGTGTGCGGCAATGAAGATCCAGCACAGTCAATAAATAAATAAAAACTTAAAAAAAAAAGAGTCCTCTGGGAACAGCCCTGGTAACCCCTGCTCCTGCCCTGTGGATCTGCAGGCCTCGGTGGTCGACCTCTGCACTGAGCGTTACAGGGGGCAGCCCAGAACCTAGCTATGCTGACCTCAGTCTGATCATTCACATGGGCACTGGTGGTGACCTCCCCCTCCCTTCCAGTCCAGCAGTGTGACCTGACCTGTGACTACACCCTGCTGAGCCTTGGTTTCCTCATCTTGGATGTGATTAAAAACCCGGTCTGTGGGGTTGTGAGGATTACCACCACTAAATGTAAAGCAGTTGCTCAGGACTCAGTGCCCAGTAGGAGCCTCAGAAATGATGGCAAGAAGATGGAAGAGGAGGGGGGAGGCCTGGGGGGCTGCCCAGATACATCGCCCAGCTGCAAGGTCCAAAGGAAAGAAGGCCCAGGTAGCTCTATCTCAGGGTTCCCTCTGCTCATCCACGTAGCCTGGCCTCACACTGACTCCCAGGAATGGCAGACAGAACTACTCCTGGAAATCAAGGCGGGTTGGGGGTCTGCAGGGGATGAAGAGCTGGAAGCTGGGAGGCAGAGAACAGCCTTGGGTTTGAGTCCCAGCCCTGGCCTACTGAGCCTCAGTGCTCTCATTTGTACACAAGGATATTTGTGGGTGCTTCAAGGCCCCATAATCTGCTCCTTGGCCTCAGCAGGCTGGAAGTCTGACCCCTCCATTCCCCTAGAATGCATGCCCCAAGAGAATGCTATAGACCCAGCATACCAAGGGCAATATGGTGGCATTCCCTACTCTGAGAGTCAGTGTCTCCGAGAGAGACCTTGGCCCCTGGAGGAGCCACCACAAGGCCTGCCTTCCATCGGACAGAGCTGCTCTGAGCCGCTTCCCTATCTCTCCTCAGTCAAGGCCAGGGCCAGGTGGAGGCCAGCTCAGGGCCCCAGCAAGGCTGAAGGAGGCTCCCCTGTCTTTCCTACTCTGTGAACTGTAAAACTGGCCTTTCCCCACTGTTTCCCTGGAGGATGACTGAGGGAAGTGTCTTGAAAGGGGAGTAGTCCCAGAATCTGAAGCTCTTCGATAGTGGTTTTCTCGTTATGAGGCCAAAGATGCTAAAGGTTCTCTGGGTGGTAGTGATGGATAACCAGTCCCCTCAGAGAGGGGTGCAAAGGGGAACCCTGGTCTCCTCACAATCACCAGCAGGGCTTCCCATGGGACCCGGATCTGTGCACTCATGGCTGCAGGTGGACTAATGTGTCAAAGGTTCCAGATAGCCACTTCGGCTCAGGGTATCATGAGGCTGAGAACCTTAAATGTTAAGTGAAAGTTGCTCAGTCATGTCCAACTCTTTGCAACCCCATGGACTGTATATTCTCCAGGCCAGAATACTGGAGTAGGTAGCCTTTCCCTTCTCCAGGGGATCTTCTCAATCCAGGGAGTAAACCTAGGTCTCCCGCATTGAGACCCTCTAGGAATGATCCGATTCTATCCCAGCCACACAGCCCGGCCCAGGCTGGTAGCAGGAGCTGGACCCTTGCTTAGGGGTTGAAAGGAGTCGGACCTCCACAGATTCCATGGAGGGATCAGCCTGGATTCAAGGGCTGTTGTGCTCAATTCACAGACACGGTACTTGCTCACCCTGCACTCTGCTCATTCTCACATACTCCTGGGTGCTGGGCTAGCCATGTGACTTTGTGGGAGTCAGGACCGGGCTTGGATCCAGTCTCTGAGGTCTTCTCTGAGGGCCTTGGTGGCCCTCATGCCACTGGAGCCGGGCTATGGAGGCCAGCTTTGCTCTCCCCTAATCCCAGTCCCATTCCCCAGCACGCCCGGACCCGAGGCTGGCCTCTCTCAGTCCCACCCTGGGCAGCTTCTAGTCCTCTCACTCCAGCAGAGGCCCAGCTTGAGGGAGCCCAAGCAGCTCAGGTCTCCTGGGTGTAAGGGTTCCCTCCCCCTTCCCCAGCCACCTCACTGCTCAGAGGAAGTGTTCAATGCAATCTATCACGCACCTCAAATTCTTTCCATGTCTGACTATTTCCAAATTCTAATTCCAAAGCCACTTGCACATTTAGGTATTAAGAGCAGTAACAGTAAAGAATTCGCCTGCAACACGGGAGACACAGGAGACAAGGGCTGGATCCCTGGTCAGGAAAATCTCCTGGAGGAGGAAATGGCAACCCATTTACAGTATTCTTGCCTGGAGAATCCCATGGAGAGGAGCCTGGTGGGCTACAACCCATGGAGTCGCAAAGAATCAGACATGACTGAGCAACTGAGCACTAACTCACTCACCAAAATCTGTGAACAGTCTCCTGTTACCGCCACAACAAATGACCATGAGTTTAGGGGTTTTAAACAACACAAATGTATCATCTTAGGTTCTGGAAGTCAGATATCCAAAATCAGTGTCACTAGCCCAAAATCAAGGTGTTGGCAAGACAGCAGGCATTCCTTCTTGAGACCCTAGGGGAAAATCCTGGAGAAGGCAATGGCACCCCACTCCAGTACTCTTGCCTGGAAAATCCCGTGGACAGAGGAGCTCGGTGGGCTGCAGTCCATGGGGTCACAAAGAGTCAGACACAGCTAAGCGACTTCACTTTCACTTTTCACTTTCATGCACTGGAGACAAAAATGGCAACCCACTCCAGTGTTCTTGCCTGGAGAATCCCAGGGACGGGGGAGCCTGGTGGGCTGTTGTCTATGGGGTCGCACAGAGTCGGACATGACTGAAGCTACTTAGCAGCAGCAGCAGAAGCAGGGGAGAATCCATCCCCTCGCTTTCTGCAGCATCTTGAAGCCGTCTACACTCCACAGCTCACAGGCCACTGGCGTCACTTTGACCTTGCTGCCATCGTCACATCTCCTTTTCTCTGACACTTGTGATTATACTGAGCCCACCTGACTAGTCCAGGATAATCTTTCCACTTCAAGACCCTTAACTCAATCAAAGCTGCAAAGTTCCTTTTGCCATGTAGGGCAATGTATCCTCAGGTTTAGGGGACGAGGCCATGGGCATCTTTCGGGCCATTATCATGCCTACCACAGGATGGGGAGGACTGCATTGCCAGCCCCAATCCCCACCCATGATGCCCTGTCCTAGGATGGAGGTGTCATGGAGGGTGGAGACCAGGCTGCTGCTCTGGCCAACACTGGCTGGGGGCTGCTGGGGCGGAGCTCCAGGAAACCTGGTGCCTGCCCCCGCTGCCGACAAGGACAGTCTGTACTCAGTGTGGCTGCTGTGCAGAGATCAGGTGCACTTGAGCCCTCAAACTGGCTATGGCTCAACTCAAACAGCTGCCAGGCCTGGGTGGGAGGCCAGGCCCTCCCTACTGTGACCAGAATACCCGATAGCTACTGTCGGCTATGATGTGAGCCACATGGGAAATTCCAGCTGCATTTCGGCAAACGCACACACTGTTGGATTACTGGCGGACATCTGTTGGGCTTAGGGTACGCCAGACCCACATAGGACCCCAGAAAGAAGAGACAGGAAGGCTCCCAAAAGAATGTCATTGTTACTAGAAGTGGCCTAGGGGCTGGTGGCGAGAACACAGAGGTCAGGGTGGGTGTTCTGGAGGAGACAGCATTTGTGTTGGAGCTTGAAGGAGAGGATTATCTGGACTGGCAGTGGTGGGCAAGGGCATTTCTGACGAACGTACAGCTGGGGCAAAGGGAAAGAGGGGTGTTTGGGGAATGGAGAGTTACACAGGGAAGCTGGAGTCTAGGGCAATGGAAAAAAGAATCCAGAGGTGGACAGGGAGGGACATGCTGCCTGAACAGGTTACAGTTCCCAGACTCAGTCAGCAGTGGAACTCTGTTTCAACGGACGCCTACTCAGAGCACCGATGAGGGTTTGGTAGGGCCCCCCAAGACCTTCCTATAGCCATCCTCCTCCAGCCCTTCAGATCTGGACTCGGCCAGACACAGACACCACTCAGGTCATGGGGAACCAGCCAAGGGTTTTGGGCAGGGATTGGGAGAAGTTAACGGCCCAGGGTCCAGGTAGGGGTAGGGGAGAGCAGAAAGGATACATATCAGTAAAGCAGCCAGCTGGGCCCCATGGAGAGAGTCATGGGCAGCTGGGAAAAGCATCCACCTTGAGGCAAAGTCTCAGTTTCCTCCACTGTCAGAGGAGATGGAACTGTTTTCCCAGAATACAACCATCAGAGACTCCTATACCCTCTGCCCATGCTTGTGGCTCCAGCTGAAAGAGACTGGGTGGACAGCAGGCAGATCCCTTAAGACCTCAGGGGCTTGCAGAGCCTGGATTCCCTCATTAGCACAAAATCCTCCTGCTACCGTCTCCAGGGCTCCATGACACAGGCTGAAGGAGGTATCTCCTCTCTGACTTTGGCCCCAGGAAGAAGGGAGGAGACAGGGCAGGAGAGTGGCTTTCCCTGGCTGGAGCCACTGGCTTCTCTGGCCTGGACCTTGGGGCACTCAGGCCCTGGTGAGGAGGGCGAGGAGACTGAGGGGAGATCTGGCTGCCAGGCCACCAGCCTCTTGGTGTCTCCATCTCCAGAGGGCAGAGAGAAGTCAAGAGCCCAAGACTGAAATCCCTGCCCTCCCTCCTTTCCAGACTGCCATGTCTTTCTGCCTATTTCATGTTGGTGCCAAGCACAGGACACACACACGCAGGCAGGAACATGGCCCTCTTTATTTCTACCCTCCCAGGAAGGCAACGAAATCACTCACAGTGTCCCATAACAGGTACAACCCATGGTCTCTTCAAAATCATATTAAGATAAAGCACTTGGTTCCATTTCTTAGACTTGGAAGCTAAGGCTGAGAGAGAGGAAGTCACCTATCCCCTCACACCCTAGTGACAGGCAGTTGCCAGGCTCTGCACCCAGGCTGGTGTGGCTCCAACACTGGACCTCAACGCCCAAGTTTCAATCAAGGCAGTGGCTGCAGGCTTGAGGTCCGAGGTTCACTTGACACAAACTTCTTTCCCAGGGTTCTCAGGCCTCATGGGAAGAAGCTCTCCCCAAGGGTGCCTCCTGCTTCAGTGACCCCAATTACTCCTACACGCTCACTCGGCATCATTCTGTCCTCTTGGGAAGTCATGTCCACATGCTTGCCAAGGCGTTTCCTCGATAATGGGCCTGAGGCCAGAAGGGTAGGACCATCAGGGAAGCCGGGGTTGTGGGATAAGGAGGCAACAGACTTCTCAGGGCAGCTATCCTGAGATGTTGTAAAGACAGTAAGAGCCAAAGGACAGGGGTAGGAGGAGAGGAAGGGCAATACTGGTGAGGTAGGCAGAAGTCTGGGAGCACACAGGGGCTCTGAAAGCCTACTTCACCCTTCCAGGTACCTTCTGGAGCAATCTTAAAAGGGGAGTCTCTGGCTCCTCCTCAAAGGAAGCCATGGGCACCTTGAGGTCCACCCAGCTTAGGCTGGGTAAAGAGCAGGACAGGGTGCTGCTGGGAACTGCAGTGTGGCCTCTGTAAAGGCAAATACCATGATCAGCAAGGGAGTCGCTCAGGCCAGGTGTGACTCCAGCAAACAGACTCCCCCCAAGGCAGGGACCTAACTTCCTATTGCCACTTGGCCTCCTCCCATCACAGGAACTCAGGCAGGCCATGTCTTCTCTTGGGAGTGGGCCCTCCGATACCAGCTATATAATTCACCTGGCTGAGAGCAAAATAAGGCTGCCACCTTGCAGTGGCCTTGGAACCAGAAAAGCCAGTTTCTCACAGGGAAGATTCCACTGCAAGACACAGCCCTGGAACCCAGCCTCCTGGCTCCATCAGAGGATGCTGTCTACCAGATCATACTGCCTCTGGCCACCACATCACCAGCTCAGGCCCTTGAAATGCCTTGGCTGGGCGGAAGGGAGAGGGAGTTCAACAGAATGAGTGAG
Organism: Neotragus moschatus; assembly: GCA_006410615.1. NCBI lineage: Eukaryota > Metazoa > Chordata > Mammalia > Artiodactyla > Bovidae > Neotragus > Neotragus moschatus. Next base: position 1,056,946 of record SJYA01002770.1, read on the forward strand.
CCTAGTCTGCCATGTTCCCCGAGACCTCCCCTGACGCAGGCTAACACCAGCACCTGCCAGCCTGGAGATTTCCTGTCACTGTTGACAGAAGGGCTGGGCCTTTAGGCCTCCTGGAAACCACATATCTGCAGACCAGAGCTAGGGTGGAGGTCTCACTCTGGCTCAGCTTCTCACTCTTCCCAACCACAACCAGGGATGGAGGGGTTTTCAGAAACTCCAAAGCTGAGGTGGAAGGGATGTTTTACCTAGCAACTATGGGAATAAAAAGCAAACACGAGCCCTGTGCACCCCTCACTGGCTCAAGCCTTCAATTAAGTAAATGTGGAAACGTGACCCTAGAACTGCACAGCAAGGCCCCTCGGCCATGCCCCCTGCAGGAAGCAGGCGCCATCCCCAAGCTCAAGCTCAGATGAGGTTCCTGTGCTCAGAGCCAGGCCCAGTCGGTGTGGGGGGTGGGGGAGTGGTGTTGGGGGTGTGTTAAGTGTATCTGAGCCACTGAACGGCTAAGCCAGCCCTCAGAAGGGAGGCACTAAGTGCCAAGTACCCCAGCTTCAAGGCCAGAAGGAACAACCACGTGCCTGTCTCTACACTGCTGCCCACAAACCCAGCAGCTGGGGCCTGCCAGCCAGACCTGCTAGGGCAGAAGGAAGCTCTCACCCCCAGCAGAGCCTAGGGGCAAGGCATCAGGGGACCCACACATTGCAATAACAAAACATTAGGCCACCACTTGCTGGTCTCTTGCCACTTTATTGGCCGTATCTTCCAACATCCCCAGAGCAATTCCCCTAAAGACACACCAACCTGCCTTAGCCACACTGACACAATGGGGCCAGACTGGGAACCTGGGTCCACTCAGCTCCTGAGTTGCACTGTGGGCACCCTTGTCCTTTGCTGCCCCAGGAAGGACACTCCCACCCTTACTCCTATTCCCCAGTCTCCTAGAAATCATGGAGTGTGGAGAATCACAGAACCATGGGAAATGCCACAAGCATCTGGGGTTCTGGACAGCACCATCTACCTCCCTCCAAGTAGCATTTCTGGTAGAAATGTCAGCCAGGCACTCTGGCAGGTTGGCACCCTGGCATCCACAGGGGAACCACGCTGTGGCCCAGACCTCCTGATATGTAGGAACCGCGGCCTAGAGAGACAGGGACAAGCAGCCAGTTACTACCTGGGCCCTGGTGAATGAGCAGGGAGTGGGAAGCACACACCTGCCCCACGGCCAGAGCTGTGATGGTCAGCGTGCAAGGACCAGCATGGCTGGGGACAAGGCTGAGTCTCACCTCCCACAGAAGTCCCTGCACACAGCCACGAGATTGAGGGACAGGTCAGGTTGGCTCTGAAGCCAGCGGCCAACGAGCTCCGGGTGTCGTGGGTCCACTTCCAAGAAGATGCTTCTGTGCGAGGGAGAAATGGGTCAGCTCAGTTGGGCAAGGCTGGACCTGCACTTCTGGGTTGCTGGAGCTGGGAGGGGTGACGGCCAAAGCAGGCCCAGTACACATCGGTGGGGAGAAGGCTGCAGAGGTCAGACCCAGGAGACACCCCGTCCATACCCAGAGTCCTTCAGGAGCTGAGGAGCCAGGGCCAGGATGTGGGTAATGACGTCCATGCCCTCCTCACCACCATCCAGGGCTACTGGGTCTTCATATCTGAAGAGGAAAACAGTGGGAGGTGAGGGCCTGTGATAAGGTATCTAGAAAGTATGGAGAAGCTGAACAAGGCTTCCATAGAGGGCTCTATGGAACTTGTATTCTGGGCTCAAAGTCTGAGGTCCCAGAGAGAGGCTCCCAAATGGTGGCAGCTCCAATGCCCCCTCCACAGGCACCCCCCAAATGGAGTAGTGCTGGGCATGCTCAGCAAATCCCACTGACTGACTGTCCTCAGGGCATGAGGATCTCCCCACAATGATGTTCCTATTCTTGGCCTGGGGAAGCCAAGAGCTGGCACTAATCACTCCTAAGAGTCAGGAAGTGGGAAGCCAGGAAGCACCCTGACACATTACCATGGCCTCCTCCAGAGGCTCTTGGGCAACCCCTGGTTCTCAGCCCATTTGAGAGCAGGATGGCTCAGTGAAAAGCCTGGAGTAGGGTCATAGTCCCAGTTTTCCAGCTAAGCCCCCAAACAATCTTGGACAAGTCACCTTACGTCTCTAGGCCTCAGTCTTCTGGAAAATGGCGCACCCATCCGAGCACCTTCCAAGTATCGTATACTGTTGTCTGTGATCTTAGTCATCACTGAGTCTGCCCCCTGGCCCAACAAAGCTCCACCAGTCCCCTTTCAGAGGCAGGAAACCGAGGCTTAGAGAGGTTTAGTGGTCTTAAGTGGGAAGGCAGGTGCTGAACCCAAGTAGGTCTGTGGGTTTCAGAGTGAGGCTCTCTTTCAACACTATTGCTCCTTTCAGCCCCCCAGCCTCCGCATCCCTCCCAGTGTGGTCCTCCAGGGCAGACCCACTCCACTAGGCCTCAGGCCTGACCTCCCTGGTCTACCCCACACCTGAGGATCTCAGGAGCCAGCTTCTCCATGTCCCGGTGGAAGACGTAGGGAGGGTTGCTGACGACCAGGTCCACAGGGCCCCAGGGTAGAAGGTGTGCCCAGCTCTCCACTGTGGTCAAGGGAACACATGGCAGAGAACAGAAGGTAAAAGGTGGAAGATCCACGCACTGTGACCCCTGGGTAATCCCTCTCCCCAAGTCACATATCTTGGGCTTACCCCAAGTCACGTATCTCGGCACTATCTCTGGACCTGACAAACTAGACTAGCAGATTAAGGTCCTAGGACCTCGGCCGGCAGCCTGGGTGGGAGTGTATATGCTCTGACATGGCCTGGAGTGTCCCTGACTTCTCTTTCCTGTTAAAAATCTCCCCAATAAGCAACACTGTTTAAGTGCCACTTTCAAGCAGCCATCTCTGACCACCTGGCCAAGCAAGGGCCTCTGTTCTCTGTAGCCCCACTCGTCTTGCCACACTCTGCCTCAAAACCAACAGAGACTGAGTATATGGAGGGCAAGCCTGGCCTGTGCCAGTTGAGTTCTGGTGGCTCTGTTTACTGGCCCCATCCTGTGCCATGTGTCATGCTCCATGGAGACAGTACATGAAGCTCAAGGATCCTGTGGGGATGTGACGGAATCTGAAATGAAGGCAGAACTCCCAGGACATGCTGTATGGGCCAGGCAGACAAGTTATTTTGGTCCCCAGGGTTTCTCTAGAGCTTCTGCTTACTTCTTGACAACAGCAAGCCCTAATTAAACTCATTCGCTATGGGCAATACGAAAGGTAAAAAAGATCTTGTGGCTGGTTCCTTCATGGGTCAGGTCAGCTCAGGAGGCAAAGGGGACTTGCTTGTTCTCAGCAAGGGTTGGTCTGAGATTGTGTGTGTGGCTGAGTGAATGAAGGTCAGAAAAACCCTCCCTCCATCTCTGTAGAGTGCCTCATCCAGCCAGCAGCACCTGGACCCAGGATCTCCACTCAGGGAAGAGGAGTGGGAAAAGTACCTGAGGTCACATCAAAGGGGACGATCTGAATCCTGTCCTGCAACCGAAGCCTGGAGAGACAGGAAGAGAGAGGTGAGCACGATGGGTGGGAATAGACTCCTACCTCTGGCTACAAAGTCTTGGGAGATTAAACCCTTCTTGGACCAGCAAGAAACCTGGTTGTCCACTGTCCATCTGTAACCCTGTGGGACCTACTCCAGGCCACCCCTACTGCCTCCTCCTTCTTGGGTGTGAAGGTCAGTGAGTTTAATACCTAGGCAGGGATTAAGATCAGGCCCTAAAATCTGACTCCCCCACCTTGACCCTCTGCCCTCAAGCCCACCTACCTCTGAGCATTCTCATGGGTCAGGCAGATGGCGGCTTCTCCTTTATCCACAGCAATGACTCGGCTCTGCCCCAAGAACAAGAGTACATGGGAGGCAGGATGTTCAGAGAGGCCAGGCTTGGGGACCAGAGCCCTCCTCCAGCCCTCTACTAGAAGAGGAAGATAATGCTCAATAGCTTTTCCCTCTCTGCAGCCAGAGTATGGCCCGATGGAAGGGCATGGGACTTAGAGGCTGTGACCATGTGGGCTGGGGCAGGTGTCGTCCTCCTACTTCCCGTTATTTTCCCCTAAGTGCTTCTGACAGAGAGAGGCAGGGGAGGGATCGGCAGGAAGGGCAGCAAGTGCCAGTCGGTCTATCCATGCACAGGGAGCTCACCTGGGGAAGCCTGCTCAGCAGGCTGAGGGAGATGGCTCCTGATCCACAGCCCACCTCCAAGATGAGGGGGCCGCTTTCAGCTCCCACCACACGGGGTCCTTGGGTCACCTCTTCCAGTACCCATTCAACCAGCTCCTGCAAGGCAGACAGATCTCAGAGTTGGTGCTGATCTGCCCCTGTGTGAACGGAGGAGGGAGATGACCAAAGCCAGACCGAACTTCATGTCAGCTGGGGCACAGGCAGGTCACTGTCTGTCTATGTCTCTGCTTCCCTGTCTGTAAATAGGACCACGCTGCTGCTGCTGCTGCTGCTGCTAAGTCGCTTCAGTCGTGTCCGACTCTGTGCGATCCCAGAGATGGCAGCCCACCAGGCTCTCCCATCCCTGGGATTCTCCAGGCAAGAACACTGGAGTGGGTTGCCATTTCCTTCTCCAATGCACGAAAGTGGAAAGTGAAAGTTAAGCCGCTCAGTCATGTCTGACTCTTCGCGACCCCACGGACTGCAGCCTACCAGGCACCTCCGTCCATGGGATTTTCCAGGCAAGAGTACTGGCGTGGGGTGCCACTGCCTTCTCCAGAATAGAGCATAGCTAAGGAAAACACACCTCACTAGGGACACAATGGAGATTAAACAGAAGCATATTCATGAAGCATTGATCCCATGCATGTACCATAGGTGTTCAGTCAGCCCCAGCTAATCCCTTTATAGATAGCCTCTTGTTTTGTGCTTATACCAAAGTTAAGAAACATACCTGATGGTCCCTGGCCACTCACTCTGTGCCTGGCCCTGCTTCTAGAACATTTCCTGTATTAATCTGTTAATTAAACCCTACTGAGGAAAGTGAGGCCCAGGGTTCAAGGTCTCACCAGGAGGCTGGCCTACAGCTAATGGTGGCCAAGGGGCCAATGTGTCCCCAGCTTCCTCACAGCCTCCCCAGAGAGGCCCCAAGGTCAAAGGGACAGGGAATTCCCTCCAGGAGGGGCTGTGGCGGGGGGGGGGGGTGATACAGCCTTACCTGAGCCCCGTATCTGAAGGGGACTATGGCATACACAGGGCATGGGCTAAGTGGGCATGGCAGAGTAGGAGGTGCCTAACTACACTGTACCTGCCTTGGTGGCAAGGCAACATTTTCAGACACTGTCACTCCAGAAACTGCAGTTTCAAGTCTCACTCACCTATCTGCCACCTGCAGATTGTGCATGGAAGCCAATATAGCATGAAGGTGAGGGTGAAGGGCCGCTGCTGCCCATTGGCCCAAATGTTTCTGAACAGCAGTAGAGTGGGGGCTCAAGGAGCCAGGCCTGGAACAGGGGAATGGCAGTACAGTCCCTTCTTAAAGAGACCTACCCTCTGCAAGAGGGCTGGAGAGGGCCCCCTGGGGGCTGAGGACTCCTGGGGTTCCAGGCAGGGTTGGCTCAGGGAATGAGGGGAGGGGTCAGGAAGTGGGTGTTTCCCTCATAGGAAAGAGAGCCACTTTCCCTGGGCTCTTTCTCCCACGACTTTCCTCATTATGGGCCTAGGTCTAGGGTGGGGTGTGCTTCTCCCACCAGACTGAAGGCTCCATGATACAAAGCCCAGGGGATATCCCACCAGTGTGTCCCACACAGGCAGAGCTTGGCCCACAGAGAGACCTCTTGGCTACTCCCCAAGGGCTGGGCAAGCTCTCAGTGGCTGCAGGAAGTTACCCTCCAAGCCTCAGACTCCCCCGTCCGTTCAAGTCTCAATGTCAACAGTTACGCCCGACAGGGCAGAGGGCTTCAGATCACTCAGACCCATTTTCCATTTACGTTCTTCAGTGTTGAATCCCCAGAAGTATTTCATCCTCCCAGGCACCCCAAACCAGGAGCAAAGCTCACCTTCCCCAGGGTAGCAAGTCCAAGGCAGGTAGAACTTGGCCAGTGGGTCCAACCTTTCCTATTCCAAGCCCCTCCTGCACCAAACTGCTACCAAAGGGTGAGACAGCCTGTCTCCAGCCAGAAAGGGCTTCCCCTCACTTGTTCCCACCATCCCCGTACCAGGCATCACTGGGGAACTGGGGAACTGGAGTGCTGGCAGCAAGCTGGGTCCATAGCACTGGGGCCAGCACAGAGCCAGCAGTCTAGGGCTGTAGCCGGGAGCCTGCGGTCTCAGTGGTGAGACCAAGTACTGAGCAGCCAGTCGGACAGATGAAACTTGTCAGGAGTGTGAACTTCTCTTGGTTTCCAGGCCATAGACTTACCCTGGCTGGAGAATGACCCCTTAGTCAACCACACTGGCCAGCCACCTCACAGAGACACCCCGACCTCAGAAACACAACCACATGTGTGAATGGCTACCCTGGGCAAGGTATGAATCTGAGAGACTGGGCCACCAGTGCCCCTCTGCCTCTCTCACACTCCAAACCATGGAGGGATCATTTTGGCTGTAGGACTACCTGAGGCACAGTGGGTAGGGGTGGAGATCATTCTTAGCAGGTCCAGAAACTCTTTCTCACCTAGAAAAGTGCCTCCTCGTCTGAGAGTTGGTGGCTCCTTAGAAGAACTGAAAATCGAGCTGGTTGCAGGCACAGGGCACCTTTTCCAGGTGAACAAGGGAAGAATCCAAGAACACAGCAGGTCGGGAGCAGAGGGGAACGTGGGGAGGAGGCAAAGAGCACGCAGCTGCTGGCTCTGCCTGGAGCCACTGCCTCCACAGCCCTCAAGAGGTTGGGCCAAGGCCTCAGCAGGACCTGGGTGCCAGGAGCACCCACAGTGACATTACATTCTTGATGGGGCAGCCCCAGGAAGGGGGCACTGCCTCCTGTAAGCTAATCACAGGCAGGGCATTGAGCCTCCCACACCCCACCAGGCTGGGCAGGAACAGTTCACCCTTCCAGCCTTGGGTTTCCTACTGGACATACCACCAGGCTGGGTACTGCAGCACCTCCCCACCCCCAGGGAAAACCCAACTGGTCAGGCCACATGCCGCCTACAACTCTGCATTTCAGAATTCTGCACCCATCATCAGAAACCACCTTCAATGGATGGAGAGAACACAAGCAGCACGGCCCCTCCCATGCACTCATTCTCCCCACTCCCCGCCACAGACCACGTCCTCTTAAGTTCTTGGTAAGGCACCCCCTGATGCGGCTTTACACTGGGGCAACCTGGCAAGTTCTGAGAAATGTATGTACAGTGAGGCAAGGACCTGGCTGCCCCACCGCAGCCTCCCTCCTCTCCCCCACCTCCCCCACCCTTGACAGCAGAGCCGCTCTCCTGGCCCAGATCCACCCAGGAAAGGCAGGGGGTGGTTGGGGGGGCCCACATGGGAACCGGAAGTCCACACCCAAGACTCAGAACCCTGAAACATGCAGTTGGTGCCAGGTCAGCTCTGAAGGGACTTAAAGGTCATCGGGGTAGCTTCCTTCCAATGCCCTGACCCTGGGCAGCCTCAGGGGATGGTAAGTGACCTCTTGGCCAGATGTTGCACGCTTGGAGGAGCGACAGATTGCCCCCCCCGCCCAAAGCCTGCAGGCCCATCCTGCTCTGGCTCTGCACCCATCCCAGCTCATCCAGTCCCAGATGGGGCAGCCCTTGTGAGGGAAAGGGCCCTGACCCAGGAGACAGGATGTCTGAGTGCTGCCCCATGCCTCCTGTCCAGGCAGCCCTGTGACCTCAGCAAGGTCTCAGACTCCCTGTTGTCCCTGCCCTGACACTGGGCGGTATGGTGAGGACCTGGCCTCCCAGCCACATGATGTAGAGGGCAGTGGGGTCAGAGGGTTTCTCAGCTGACGAGGAGGCTAGGAAAGTGAGGAGGGGCTCTGGGTCCCTGGCTGGAGCAGGTAGATGAGGTCTGATCTTCCCCAGAAATGGGTGTGCCTCTTCTCAGAACCTGGTGCCCTCTGACTTGCCTATCAGCCCCCACTGTCCTACCCTGCCACATGTTCTGCTCTCTCTGGCTCCCAGCTCTGCCACCTACAAGATGAGGGGAAGCCCAAGAGCCTAGAAAGCATTTCTCCCAGGATTAAGGTGCCTCACCTACAGAAAGCATGCTGGGACCACACATTCCTCAGTCCTAGTAAACTGAGAAACACAGGCAGTGATCTGACTAGAAAGTGGATGGAAAAGGTAAAAGGATTCGAACTATTCCCTGGTGTGGAAGCCCAACCCTCTCATTATCTGGGTCCAGGGGGGCGAGTGGTAAGCTCCCGGAGGTCACAAAGCTGCCCCAGGCTTCTAGGTGTTCAGCGGGAGCCCTCTCCACTCTGCCCTGCCTCCTGAGGAAGAGGAGGGAGGCACTTGTTTCCCACAGGTTCGGTTGGCTATGGGCCCAGGGGACACCTCCTAGGGAAATGACAGGAATAGGCTGAGTACTTGGTGGGCAGCACTAGTTGGGCCATCGTGAGCCACTGACAGCCAAGGGCTGGGACAGTGGCCTGGGAAATGATGACAATCAAGGAGGCCAGCAAGAGACCTCTTTCCTTTTGGCCCCACCAATCCAGCCAGCCAAGAAGGGCGCTGTTTCTAAGGGATAACAATAATGGGGCCCCAGCGCCCCCTGGTGGAAGTCTGGGACAAGACAGGCACCCTGAACCCCTTTATCCCATCCTGTCTAGTCCAGCGGGCACACCTACCTCTGTTTCTGGCCTAGGGATGAAAACTGGGGGTGCCATCTTCAGATTGAGACCCTGAAAGTCCCATTCACCAAGGATGTACTGCACAGGCACCCTGCAGAGAGGGAAGAAGGTGATCATCAGTGACAGCAAATGGACCAACAGGGCCACGTCTCAGTTCGGATACCACTGTGGCCAAAGGTGTTGGGTAGGGTCACGACTCCTGTGCCCTGGAACTCCTAACCAAGCCCATCTTCTTTCTGTTTACTACCTCTCTCATCACTCTCATCCCGATACCTTCCGAGTCCTTGGACACCTTCTTCCTCCCTGACCATGAATTTGGTGGGGCTGGAGGAAGCTGGACCCTGCTCCCCACACAGAGCCCTCAGGTTTGGTCCATGGCACTCACCGTTGCAACCGGTAGCTACTCAGCTGCTGGATACACTGTAGCTGCCAAGGGGTTAGGGGCTGGGTCCAAAGTCCTGGCCTCAGGCTCTGAAACTGACCCATAGAGAACATGAGTGGCTGGCTCCCCTGACCCAGGTTTCTTTCGTTGATGATGTTGGTGGGTCCAACATTGGCCACTCTGGTCATCCCTGAAGTCCTGGTGCCTGGCACACACCATAATAGTTTCTTGGATGGATGACTTAAGTATTTGCTTAAGACATTCCTTCAGAAAAATCCCATCATTCTCAGCTCAGCACTCTCAGTGGAGTGGAAAAGGCTGGATATCCCTTCCCCGGGACCTCCCTCCCCCCACTTCCTGCCCTCCTGACAACACTGCACTTAACTGTTTTGGCTCCAAGGACATGAGCCATGATGTACTCACTGGATTCCCGGGCCTCAGGGATGCCCTTCTCCTCAAAGACTGCTGTCCAGTGGCTGACCACTTCGGTGGCACTCAGCAACCCAGCCAGAGGCTGATGGGGTTGCCATGAGCTGAAGGTGCAGCCCCAAATGCCTTTCCTCCACCCCAGGCCAGAGAGGAGGGCCCTCAGCATTCTGCCCTGATGCTCCACGTCTCAGGGAAGGATCCCCTGAGTACTTCCCCAAGGTGCCCAAGTCTTTCTTGTGATGTCAGCTGCTGAGGATGGTGACTGGCCTCAGCTGGAAGGAGACGGAGAGGTCACAGGCTCTGGCTCCTCAGTATGGCTGGTCCTCAGATGCGGCTGCCCTGGAATAGGGAAGGAGAATCAGGGCAGCAGCTGAGCCTCGCGGGACTCACTCTTCTCTGACCTGTTGCCTGTAAGAGGGCATACTTTGCTGTTCCCTATATTCAAAAGCAGAGACATTACTTTGCCGACTAAGGTCCATCTAGTCAAGGCTATGGTTTTTCCTGTGGTCATGTATGCATGTGAGAGTTGGACTGTGAAGAAGGCTGAGTGCTAAAGAATTGATGCTTTTGAACTGTGGTGTCAGAGAAGACTCTTGAGAGGCCCTTGGACTGCAAGGAGATCCAACCAGTCCACTCTGAAGGAGATCAGCCCTCGGATTTCTTTGGAAGGAATGATGCTAAAGCTGAAACTCCGGTACTTTGGCCACCTCATGTGAAGAGCTGACTCACTGGAAAAGACTCTGATGCTGGGAGGGATCGGGGGCAGGAGGAGAAGGAGATGACAGAGGATGAGATGGCTGCATGGCATCACTGACCCGATGGAAGGCGTCTGAGTGAACTCTGGGAGTTGGTGATAAGACAGGGAGGCCTGGTGTGCTGCAAATCATGGGGTTGCAAAGAGTCGGACACGACTGAGTGACTGAACTGAACTGAACTGACTCCACTTTATACTCTCATCCACCTATTTGAGTTTTCTTGCCTTGGTCAGTGACATTTTCTTCAGGTCTTTGGCTCAAGTGATCTGAATCCATAGTTCAGTCCTTGATAATAAATGGGCTGGCAGGCTTGGGGTTTGGAGAGATCTATTTGACCCAGAGAATGTGACCTTGGGAAACTTATTGTTTCTGAGCTTTAGTTTCCTCCTCCATACAGGAGAGGAAAGAAATAATACAAACTCCCTGGTGAGCAGTGCCTCAATCAATGAATGTGAAGGGCCTGGGAGGCATCTCAACACACAGAGGGAGTCAATGTAACATGCTCTTAACTAGTACTACTAGGGGAGAAGACTGCTTTTGCTTGGGAGTTTTGCTTTCGACATTTAGCAGGTACTGTTATTGATTTGTGGGCTTCCCAGGTGGAGCTAGTGGTAAAGAACCTGCCTGCCAATGTTGGAGATGTAAGAGGCGCAGGCTGGATCCCTGGGTTGGGAAGACCCCCCTGGAGGAGCACAAGGCAGCCCACTCCAGTATTCTTGCCTGGAGAATCCCATGAACAGAGGAGCCTGGCAGATAACAGTCCACAGGGTCACAGAGAGACTTGGCACACACACACATCACTGACCTGAATGCTGAAAATCATCCCTCTACCCAATTTAACCCATGGTCCGAAACACCAGCATAAACTGCCAACTAAAAATCTGACAATTTGTTGGACTTCCCTGGTGGTCCAGTGGTTTGGAATCCGCCAGCCAGTGCAGGGGACACAGGTTCAATCCCTGGTCAGGGAAGATCTCTCATGCGATGGGCCACCTGAGCCAGTGAACCACAACTACTGAAAACCGCACGCCCTAGAGCCTGTGCTCTGCACTAAAAGAAGCCTCCACAATGAGAAGCTCCCCCTCCACCGAAACAAGAGAAAGCCTGAGTACAAGGGAGACCCAAGACCCAGCGCAAACAAAAATAAAGACACAAATAACTTTTAGATGACAATTTTTGTCAATTTTATATTAAAATATAAATTATATATTACATTATATATTATATATCACAAGTTATATTATATATCACAAACACATTTAGCTGAAGATTTCAAATCAGTGGCTTCCTTTCCTCTTACGAAGACCTGGTTTCAAACTAGCCTTTACGAAACAACCGTTAGGCGCCGCTCTTCAGAGACAAGCAGGAAGGAAAAGAAAACTGCGGACGGGAAGCAACCTGCCCAAAGCTACCCAGCTAGAAACCGTTCCAGGCAAGACACAAGTCCTTCGGACTCCTGAGGCAGCTCTGACTACCAGAGTGCGGCCCAAGGAGTAGGGGAGGCCTGAAGTCAGGCGCAGCTTCTTCCCTCTCACTTCTCACGGAAAGACTGCCTCTAACCAAGCCTGTTTCTCCACCTGTACGACGGGGACACGGACTTTCTGAGGAAGGCTACCAGCACTCTGAAGAACTCGAGGTCTCGAGGGTGTTGCTCATACCTTTCTAATAGGCTACTCCACTCTCCCGCCATCCTGAAGAAACTGCCGTGAGTTCGGCTCCCGGATGTGCATAACCCGGATGTGAGCGTCCTCCCGAGAGGCTCTGCTTCCGGGGTTGGTTCAACTGAGAAAGGGCTCGGGCGGATTCCGTCGACTAGCCCCAGGGTTCCTAGAGCCGCTGGGTTGCANTGGTGTGCTGCAATTCATGGGGTCTCAAAGAGTCGGACACGACTGAGCGACTGAACTGAACTGAACTGAGTAAGACTGGGGTTTGAATCCTGACTCATCGTGGGGCTTTGTCCAGGTCCTCTCTGTGTGCCTCAGTTCCTCCTATAAAATTCTTGGCAGGGTCTCTCAAGTATGGCCTGCCAATGCCACTCACCCCTGCCCTCGAGTCTGTTGTTAACTGGATCACTGTTGACTAAACTACTGTTAAACATGCAGTTTCCGAGGCTCCGTCCCAGACCCAGGGATCTGTATCTGTAACAAGCTATTAACAAGCGATCCCCATAAATTCCTCAGAAAACCTGAGACTTAGAAAGTATTTGAAAACTCCTCACTGTAGAGGTGATCGCGCTCTGGATGGAGGGGTATATATAGGTCTTCCTGGGTCTGCTGCTGCTGCTGCTAAGTCACTTCAGTCGTGTCCGACTCTGTGTGACCCCATAGACTACAACCCACCATGCTCCCCCGCCCCTGGGATTCTCCCGGCAAGAACACTGGAGTGGGTTGCCATTTCTTCCTGGGTCTAGGTGCCCAATAATGCCTCTCCAATAATAATACCGTCCCATCTCCCTATTTCTCTGAAAGATGCCTCATTTCTAGCCAGAGGTGGGTATCATTTGCCAACAGCCCTCACACCAGAGCCCATCTGAGCAGGAAGCTGAGAGCCAGGGAGGAGAAGCATCTTGCTCTAGTTCACCAAGCTAGTGGAGCCTCCAGCCAGAGTTCAACGCTGGCTCAAGGACTCCTAGTTTGGTGCTCTCCCCAAACCTGTGCCCACCTGCATTGGGGGAGCGCGAGTCCGTCTGGGTAGGGATGAAGCCCGGGCTAGCCGGTGGCCAGAGTTCTGTCCTTAAGAAAGGCCTGGCTGCCCACAGTCCCCCGCGCCATTCTACATGGGCCAGGGAGAATGAGCAGTGGTCTGCAAGAACTGCGACCCAGCTCCCGCTCTCGCTGGGGGCAGAGCCAGATCTGAGCGGCAGGCCAGCGGACCAATGCAGAGCCGGCTCTGGGCCTGACAGCCAATCCGGGGCCGGGGGGCTGGCAGGGAGGAGAATAGCTGGAGCATCGCGGAGACGCCAGGCTGCTGGCCTCAGCCCCACCCCCGCGGTGGGTCCCGGCCGGCCTGTCCCTGTCCAGGCTGGCAGAGCGAGCGCTCGGCTGTGGGCGGTGCGACGTCACAGGCACAGCTCAGGAGGTCCACCCAGGGAGGGCGGACCTCGGGTCGGACACGCCGCCCCCTACCCTAGGACCTGGGGGGTCTCCCCCTCTACCTTGACCCCACCTCCTGCCTGTCGCCACCACCCCTAACCTCTCCGGCTGAGCTCGGCGCCCCAGAGAGGATTAAGTAAGTGCTGAGGTCGCCGCTTCTGTGCAAGAATGGAGGAATCAGAGGGACGAAGGTGGGGATGGGGATTGGAGTAGCGAGGAGTGATGAACCTGGAGGAGAACGGTATGTGGGTTCTCGGAGGTCGTGGCGCCCAACCCTTTTCCTCTCCGATTCCTTCTCTTGCCCTTTGGAACATGAGGCAGTCCTGAACAGTGGTGAGCAGGGCCCTTTCTCTCCTTTGGAAGGAAGAATAAACAGCCCCAGAGCAAGTGTTAAGGGTCTGGCCCAAGGTCACATCTCGGGGTCAGTGGCAGAACCAAGAAAGAACCTGGGACTCCTGATAAGCCCAGCCTACCTAGAGGCAGAGGACAGAGAGCGGCGATGAGCCTCTCCCATCCCATGTTTCTGTGCCAGCCTTGCCCCTTCCTAAGGGGCCATCCTGGGTGTGTGCCCACCTCACACACCCATGCAGCCACACGGGAGGCATCCCACATATACCCATGAGCTAGCGCTCAGCGTGTGTGTGCAGCCATGATCTGTGCATTCCTCCTCTCCCTAGGCCTGCCTTTCTGCAGTTTGGCCGGGACTTCTTTCCACTCCTTCTTATCCGGGGCCTTTTGGCTTGGGAAGGCCAAAGTCACAGCCTGGACTGGGCATATCGCCCACCCTCTGCTCCCAAGGGAAGAGGGATGGGTAGGAGAAGTCATCTCAGAGTGGGAGCTCCATTCTTACCTCTGAAGATTCACTCTCCTTGGCTGTCTCCTGGTCCCTGGCAGCCTCTGGCTCCCCTGTAGGGATCCAGGGACCCAAGAGCCTACAGAGAAAGCCCATCAGAGTCCCTGAGTATGCCTTTCTCTCCTTCCTGTCTTCTGGCCTTGCCACACCTGCCACTGCCCTCCTTCCAGGCACGGGCTGGACAGCACACAGCAGAGTGGGTGCGGGGGCTTCCCTTTCCCAAATGGAATGACCAGGGGGAGAAGAGCTTACACTTACTGGGTATTTACTATGGATAAGGGTTGTAAATGACTGAACTAAGTCATTTCTAGGGACTACTTCATTCTGTTATGTCAGTGACCCTCTCACCCTTTCTGTGAGGGAGGTGCCCTTAATGCCTGCAGCTTAGACTCAGGGAAACTGAGACAGGGAGAGGTGGTTGATTTCCCTAGGGTCACTCAGTTAAGTAGCTTGAACCAGAATTCACAGACAGGCTTGTCTGACCATTGTGCAAGGAAAAAGCTGCAGTTTTTTTTTTTTCTCCAAGCAGGAGGTGAGGGATGGGGGTGGGG
>SJYA01002770.1:1071909-1102293 GCA_006410615.1 Neotragus moschatus
GGGGCGGGACGTATGAAGATGAAGAGCGTGGGGAGTAGGGGCTGGGGTGGAGAGTGGACTTTTTCTTTCATGCCTCCCCACTACCTTTCACATTTTCCAAGTATGATCGCTGTGATCATCTTACCCACAAAGAGGGGGCAGGGCTTCATTTTCATGTCCCTAAATGCAAGTGGGATCTATAGTATATGAAGACATACCCCGATGGTCCCTGAACTTTCCCTTGCCCTCAAACTCTGATTTCCCCTGTGCCTTCAGAACTTAGGGGAACTTCATCTCACCACAGAGTCCCGTCCTCAGCCTCATTTTTTTTTCTTTCCAGCACCCACGGAGCTCCCTTTCAAGGACGTGGCCCCTATATGGGTAGTGGGGGCCACAGGTTGGGACACCCCCGGTGTCAAAAGTGAGTGGGCAGGTTGGCTGACCACAGGCAGTCTCTCAGCATCAGCATGGACTCCAGGATCCCATCTGCTCGGGGCTGGATCAGCAGCCGCCCACCCACCTCTGAGTCTGACCTGGAGCCTGCCTCAGACAGGCCAGCTTCTGAGACCACCACCCTCACCCCAGAAGCCACCAGCTTTAATGACACCAGAATCCCTGACGTGGCTGGTGGCACCACCGGCGTGGGCACAATGCTTCTGTCCTTCGGGATCATCACTGTCATCGGCCTGACTGTGGCCATGGTGAGAGCTGGGGCAGGCTGGGGCTGGCCCACATGGCTGTCACTTGGCAGAGGGGTGATCAGCGATTAGATTTTAGAGAATCTAGTCAGAACTCAATGGTCTGTTAGTGACAGTACAATCCTTCCCTTTCCCAAGGATTTGTTTATATGGGGCCCCAGAGACCAGAGAGGCTGCCTCCAATCAGAAGAAAAAGAAAAGGTTCTGAGGAACACATGGCATTTTGAGCTGGGTCGTGAAGGCCATGTAGGAGTTGGGGTGGAGGGTGTTTCAGATGGAGGGTCTTGATGGGCAGAAGTGTGGAAGCAGACAGCAGGCTCTGTGAGCAGTGAGCAGGACAGCAAGGCAAGTGAGCACGGGGGCCTTACAGGAGTAGAGGCCAGAAGATAATTGGGAAAGATCATGGGCTTCAGGGTCTGGATAGGATGCTCTGGGCACAGCAGCATGCTGGCAGTGTTCTTTCATTCACTTGGCAATTATTTCATGGGCACTTGCCCTGGATCAAGCCTTCAGGACCACAGGGATGAGGGAAAAAAGGTTCTGCAGTTCTTACAGGGAGTGAGAGATAAATACAACCAAAGGTGCCAAAGATAGCCCATACGGACTGGCTTGGGGCATTGGGTGGGAACTGGGGGCCTTCCTAGACTGGGTGGTCAGGGACAGCTGAGGAGGCAACATTAGGGCTGAGACCTCACAGTGGAGACCTGGCCCCAGTGTCACAGGAGGGGCAGAGTTGGACAGGGATCAGGGCAGAGATGAGCTGGGCTGAGGTTCCAAGTGTCCCCCTGAGAGTGGATACAATGCTTCCAGATCTGAGATCTGCCGCTGAAAATATGATCTCTCCCTTGGGAGTTCCCTGTGGCCCAGTGGTTAGGACTTGGTGCTTTCACTGCCATGGTCCCGGGTTCAGTCCCTGGTTGGGAACTAAGATCCTGCAGCCAAAAAAAGAGGCATGGACTGCCTCTTTAAGATGATGCATGGACACTCAGAATGTCACCAAGGGAGATTGCGTAAGCTGAGACCTGGAGGGTAGGGGTGCACTGTAGCTCCCACAGCAGGCCCGGCAATGGTGGCATTTGGCCTGCTGCCCCTCACGGGCTCTGACAGCCGGCCTAAGACCTAGGAGCATGTTGCTCTGACAAATAGGGCTATGGATGGTCCATCATGGCTGGAGCTGCTGGTCACCATATGGGCCCCACAGGCTCCGGATCACTGCCAGGGAACAACTGCTGTCCAGCAGGCAGGGCCAGGACACAGCACACAGAGCAAGGCCAGGGCCTGCACAGGCTTCTGGGGCAGGGGCAAGGCAGAAGGCCAGTGTTTGGCACCCACGTGGTGGTTAAACAGGCAGAGCCACTGGAACCTCAGGGATAAAGCAAGGGCTAGACCCAAAGATTTCACCCTGGGAACTTGGGAAGACTTCCTTACTGTTCATTCTGGAGGCACATTCAGAGGGCCAGGGTGTATGGCTTTATGTCCCAAAGCAGAGAGATAGGGAGCTTATGAGGCAAAGGCAGTGGAGGGCATGAAACAGCTCCTGGGCCAGGGCCAGGGCCAGAGAAGTAGGTTCCTTGAGTACTAGGGAATCTGCCCTCATACCAGCCATGAGCCAGGCCATGCTGTGTGCAAGGAGGAGCAAATCAGTGCCAGGCAGTGTGCCTCACATCAGAGGAGCAGTGCTGGAGGGCTTCCTGGAAGAGGTGGGGCTGCAGCTCGACAGTGAAGGGTGGGAAAGATTTGGAAAGGAAGGTGTGTTGGGGGAAGGTGTTATTATTTGGGGCAGAAGGAGCAGCAAGGATGAAGGGTGGAGACTGGTTCTAGTGTCTCTTGAAGATCCTTCTGTATCACAGGCCACGGGGCAGGGCAGGGAGTACAGACCAGTGGGGCTGGAGCTGCTGGTTCAGGGCAGGCAGGGGCTGGGCCAGAGACCTGGAGCTCCTGTCACCTGCCACTCACAGGAGAGCAAGGGCCTGCTCACATCCTGGAGGTGGAAGGGGGAGCAAGGGGCACCTCAATTTCTTTCCACCTTCGGGGTCCCCCAGGAATGAGCAGCAGGAGGAGCTCTGGGCCAGGCTGGAAACAAACCAGATTCAAGCTGTGAATGAGCCATCAAGAGTGTAGGAGCCACGGCGGATTTAGGACAGATTCTTGGAACAGGACTTTCGCCCAGGCAGAAGTGGTCATGTTCCTGGGAGTCAAAACACACCAGTTTAGGATGAGCAAGATGGTGGCAGACATCCTAGGGTCCCTGCCCAGGTGGTTACCCATGTCTCACCCTCGTCCTCCCCTTCCTCCCCTCTTCTTTCCTCCCCTCCTCCTGCCTCCTCCCCCCTCCTCCCCCACCCCCACTGCCCTGTACCAGGCTTTCCTGCTCCAGCCTGGAGCTCTTGGGTCCCGGATGTTTTCTCAGGCTGCCCAGGCCTTTATCTCCAAGACTATACAGTGGTGGGTGAGGACCCAGGGCTCTTCCTAGGTTCCTCCAGCATCAGGGTTCAGGAGTTTGGTCTGGGCTTATGTCCAAGGCCTCAGGTCTTCCTCCTCAACCCATTTCCACTGAGGACCATCAACCTCCCCGGAAACCCTAGGAACCCAGACCAGAGCCTTGCCCAAAGCCACTCCCCTGCCAAGTCTGGCCTCTGCCTGTTGCCTGTACTTTTTACCTATACATGGGGAAAAGCATTGTGCCTGGGGACAGCTGAGAGGAGGGGGTGTGCTGAAGTTCCCTCCCACCTGACCCACACACTTCAGCTCTGAGGGGCTGAGGCAGGCCTTGAGTAGCCGGAGCCACTGTCAGCATTGGCAGGGTGGGCCTGCGAGTCCCCAGGCCAGGTTTGACTGTGGCTTTCCCAGGCAGGGCTGCTCCCCACCTCTGATGCTCTGCAGCATCTCGTAAATGCCAAATGGGGTAGCAGGTAGGTGTCTGTGGGATGGGGTCACTGAGGACAGGGGTCCTAGAGGTCTCCCATTCATCAGCCTCCGTGTGTCCCCTGTCCTGAGGACTGCTGGGTTAATTAGGGTCTCCTTCCCTGGCCATCTGATGCTACCTCCCTCTCTTGCAGGTTTTATACATCAGGAAGAAGAAGAGGTAACTCCCTGGCTGCCCCCAAGACTGAAGCCCATGGGCTATGCTGGGCTGGACTCTAGGGACGCGGGTGGGGAAGGAGAGTCCTCCCGCCAAGAAGGTCCCTCTCCCTAGTCAGGGAGTCAGGGTCCCTCCTGCCCACTCAGGATTGGGGATGACCACTTTCCCTTGGCTGAGCCACCCTTGCCCTGTTGCCATTGACTCCCCTTTCCCCACCCCAGGCCCCCCAGAGGCTGTGGATCGCACAAGCCCCTGGCTTAGCCAGTCCTCATGGCCCCCACGGATGACAGCTCTATGACCCTTGGCCCCATCTGGTCCCAGGAGTGGGTAACTCTTCCTCCCAGGCCACCCATCCAAGGGCCAGAAATGTGCACAGAAATGTCTTTCACTGAACCCGGGGAAAATTTCAGGACCATAAATAGGACTGTGTCTGTGGATATGCAGGCAGGGCCTGGAGGGCTGGTGGGAGGGGAAGGGCCTGCCCGGCCGCCAGCATTCTCTGCCCCCACCCCCAGGCTGGAGAAGCTACGCCACCAGCTCATGCCTATGTACAACTTCGACCCCACGGAGGAGCAAGACGAACTGGAGCAGGAGCTGCTGGAGCACGGGCGGGACGCTGCCTCCATGCAGGCCGCCGCCGCTGGGCAAGCCATGCAGGGCAAGGTGGGCGCTGGCAGGCTCCTCCACCCTGCCCACAGGCCACTCGTGGCTCTCCTGCCCCACTCTCCCTCCTTTCCGGGGCAGCTTTCTAACACCTGCCATGTGGTCAGGCGGCAGCTATATGGGCTTTGTCAGGTTGGATTAGAAACGGGTAGAATTGCTCCTTGGCCCCCCACAGATCACCGCACAGCCAGGCCAGGGCAGCCTAGGGGTCCAGCCGGCTCTGCCCCTGACCACCTGGTCACCTGGGAAGGTCCATTGGCCTCTCTGAGCCTCAGTTTTCTCATCTGCAAGTGAAAAAAATACCCTGATNCCCCTCCCCGTTGGCCGGCTATGGGCTAGGTCCAAGCTTGGAGGAGAGCTGAGGGGGAGGGGAGATGGGGAAGCAGGCGTGGAGGGATGCGGGGCCAGACCCCCAGCGAGGCCCCCTGCATGCACATCAGGGTGCCCACCTGCAGACACGCGCCTGGGCCAGCACAGGGGGCAGGATGAAGACCCCCGCACTGGCCCCACCCTCCCACTGACCCCACCCCAAGGCGTGTAGAGGAACATCAAGGGGGCCACCCCTTCTCTGCCATCAGCGTTCAGGGACTGGCGGGAGAGGGGAAGCGGAGCCAAGGGCCCACTGCCCACCGCGTCTCTTCACCGAGCTCTACAAGCCAGTAACCAGCTTCGGGAACAATCCCCTTGTCTTAGTGTTTATTGGGGATCAAGGGTTGGGGGAGAGGCTGCCGGTCTGGGGGCAGCGGTCACGGGTTGCAAGATCTGACTGCCTGAAACAGGGTGGGGATGGCCCCTTGCAGAACAGAAGAGACTAGTCTGGGCTCTGATCAGCTTTGGTCTGTCCACCCTGTGCCCCGCAGGAATTCTGCCAGTCTGGGGCATCTGGGTCAAGCCAGATCCCAAGAACCTGGCGCGGCTCCGCAGGGCACGCATGCGCACAGGAGCATGCCTGCGCCCCCGTCTTGCCCAGCCTCGCCACCGCTGTCCTCCGCTGGTTGGAGCGGACGCGAAGGCGGCAGGTACGAACCCTCTGTTGGACAAATACCACCCTCAGGATGTGAAGGCCTAGGAGGCCTTCGTGGGGAAGGTTCTGGATTTATTTCCTCCTCTAGATGCTATAAATACGTTAGCATTGGAGCCAACTGGAGGGCTGCGGGTAATTTGGGATGCGCAGAAACTAATTTAACTCACAGCATCTCCATGTGAGAGCATTAAAGATGTAATTAAGACGTTTACACAAAGAGAGTGTGAGCCTGTGACACGGAGGATATGAAACCCTAGCAGGGGTGAGGTGGGTGAGGGGCTGGGGAGAGGGTATCACTTGGATCCCAGCCGTAAGGAGGCAGCCCGGCTGTCTTTCCTTGATCTGTCCAGTGACACGCCTCTAGTGCTGAGTTCAAGGCTGTGCCAGGGCCTTGAGCCGCAGCTGTGGAATGTGTCGCCATGCCTGCTATCCCCTTGATTGGAGAGCCAAGTGGACAGGAACTATGGGACCAGAGGAGGGAGGGGGCTTGGGACCCGTAGAACCTGTGTCTGAAACACAAAAGAGAAAAAAAATAGTGTTTTTTTTTCCAGAGCACAGGGTTGCAGTGGTGGGTGGGTGGGAACCCACCAGCAGGGCTCAGAAGGGTTTGGAGGGTTTGGTCACTGGGGTGACCAAATGCCCTGGTTTTCTCAGGACGGCACAGCTTTAGCATGGAACAATCTCAAACCAGGACTTTAAGTGACATCCAGACCCTCCGCTAAAGACCAGAGTCTGCAGGCTGGCATAAGAGGGGTGAACTCCAGTCCCAGGGTGGAGGGCTGGGCTGGAGGCGGGAACTACTGGACAGGGCCCTGGGTGAGACTAGGGCCCCCAAGCACCCCACGGGCCTCCCACACTGGGATCAGACAGCCTGTTGGTGACCACCATGGTCTTGTGGAGGGCCCTCCTTCCCTCAGCAGACTGGCAGAGGATTCCCGAGGGTGAGGGGAGGGGTGCGTGGATTGTGCACCCCCATCTAGTTGGATAGCCCCTCAGCCTGAGAAGGTGGGAGCCGTAGAAGACCAAGGTCTGAGGGGCCCTAAAATCGTGCCTGTGGAGTAAAGGGCCCAGGATGTGGGCTCCAGGAGGAACCCGCCACCATTCTCTCCCCCTGCCTGCCCCAGGCCCCGGTCCTGGCGGGTGGGTCTGGTGAGGTGATGGACACAGGGCCGATTTCTGGGGGTGACAGGAGCCACTTCCTTCTCTTTCGTCCCCTCACAGTCACCCCCTCTTCCCTTCCACCCACCTTCTGATTTCTAGCTCTTTCTCAGTCCTGGAGGAAAACCAAATTCCCCCCAGAGTTCCCAGGCCTTCCACAGAACGTGGGACCAATAAGCATTGGGATAAAAGGCTCCTGGTGACGTGTCCTTGTGCCCCTGGCCCAATGGGTTGACCAGAACTCTCCTCACCACCCTCACCAGGCAGATGGTGGGTTGCAGTGTCACAGGTCTGCTGTTCTTGCTCCTGTGGTGACTGTTACAAAGGGGCCCTTGGGAGCTGCTCCCTGGCCCCTCACCCTGCATACATGTAGTATGTGAAGCCTGCCCTCGGGCAGTGACCAGGGCTGCAGGCAGAAGCCACGGCAGTTTGCAGTGGGTGGTACCAGGGCGGACGTGGACCGATGCCTTCAGAGGAGGCCATCTTGTTTAATCAAGTGAAGTGTCAGCTTCGAGTCAAAGTGAATAAATAATCCTGTTGCCTGGGCTGCTGGCAGATGCCAGGGACGCCTTCAGAATATAGAGGAAAGTTGTGGGGGTGAGCCCAGAAACTCCTGTAGAGCAGTCTGACCTTGCAATGGATTCCTTCCAGAAACATCACTGAGCTCCACCCTTTGGGGGTTGGGGGAGGGCAGCACCAGCGTAGTCTCTGCAGTGCCGTCTGAGATGGGAGGGAACAGATGTCAAACAGGATGAAAGGATGAGTGTGTGTGTGTGTGTGTGTGTGTTTGATGCGTATCCACACACACACTCTATGTCTGTATCTTTACATCTATGTGAAAAAGAAGGCAGGGGGAGGGTCCGGTGTGCCTGGGGGTGTTCAGAGGCTGGCAGCACATACTGCCACCCTGTCCTGTCCAGCTGCACCCTGCAGCAGCCTCGGGGTGAAGGGCCTAGGCTGAGTATCTGCGGGAACCCCAGGAGCCACTGTCCTGGCCTCTGAGGGCTCAGGACAGGGGGCAACTCTAGCCACGGGCACCCGTGGTCATACAGAGGACTCTCCTGAAAGGCCAGAGATGCTGAGAGGTGAGCGAGAAGTGTGTGGGTCACAGGTGCAAGGAGCAGAGGGGGAGGGGAGCGCGAATACACCCCCCCCCGGTGGGGGATGGTGCCGGAGGCCATCTCACCTGGGCCTGGGTCTGCCCTTGGCAGTGGGCCCTGCCGCCCACCTGTTCCCTGGGCGCTTTGATTCTACGAGTGGGAGATCAGGTGCCTGTGCCCATGGCGGGGGGGAGACCCCTCCCTAATACCTCCAGGAGCTAGAGGGTGGGCTGCAGGCATGCAGGGTGGGGGAAAAGGAGTGAGGGGGTCTCCTCTCTCCCAGGCCCCAAGGGGGTGGGGGATGGAACACAGTGGGTTGGTGGGGCTGAGAGCTGTCTAGGAAGGGGGGGTTCCTTTCCCAGCCCCCGGACCAGGGAATGCGACCCATGTCAGAGACCCCAGTAGAAAACAAAAAGCTTTTAAAAAATCTATAGAAAACAGCAAATAAAATAAAGTGTGGTTTATTGAACTCCTACCACATGCCAGGTATGTGGACAAGCTCACGGAGGGAGGGCCAGATCAGGGTTCTCCACTGCCGTTCATAGGACCACGGCCAGAAAGGGCCTTGGCAATGGGACTTGGGCCACCTCAAGGGCCAGAATCTGGTCCCAGCAACTGTCACCTTTGACTGGTTTGATCCCAGCACAATTTCAGTTTATTCCCAGTGCTCTTCCGAGGGGTATACCTCATCTTACAAGGGGAGAGACCCAGCCCCCAGAGCTGAGAGCCAGGGGACTGGCTCTCCCTCTACTGCTTGAAAAAGGAGTTGCAGGCAAGGCCAGGAAGCAGGAGGGTGCTGCAGCCTGAAGGGGCACCCAGTGGGCATTGCCCACTTGGCCACACGAGCTGCCTTCCAGCCTGAAATGCGGTCCTGTGCTGCCATCTGCTGGCACCTCTTGAGCACTGCCGACGGCTTTCCTTCTCTGGCTCGCTCCATCCTCGGACCCCTCCCCTGCCTCTCCCCCTGAGGCATGGAGAGCAACCTTCACGCCGCGGGTCCTGACCTGGGGGTTCATCTGGCAGGACTAGGAGTAGGGAGAGATGAGCGGGAACCTAGGGTTCAAAATGTCAGAAGCCATTCACTCGGGCGCTGATACTACACTTGCACCAACTAATGTGAGTGCCCCCCTCCTCGGTGCTTCAGCCTACTATACAGACGCCTCTTGGTCAGGGCCCAGGGGACAGACGTTGAACCCCTTCCCCATCCCCTCTCCCAGGCCCTCAGGCTGGAGGCCAGGGGAGTGTGGGCCCCTCCCTGGAGGAGCTCACAGAGATGCTCTTTACCCTGAAGGAGGCTAAGAACGGCAGATTATGAGGGACTTAAGGGATTTAGCAGCCACTCGATAACAGTTCAGTAAGGTGGCAGACACTCTGAAGCCTCGGATGAAGCGGGGAGGGGTCAGGATTCCTGCCTTAAATCCCTGTGGGTGGCAGGGTCTGTGTGTGAACCTCCTGTAAACTTGCGGACAATACCAGAGCCCATTTAGCCCCTCAGCAGCCCCAGAGCATAGAGACCAGGTGGGCCCTCATATCACACATGGGGAAACTGAGGCACACCGCAGCAGAGGAAGTCGGCAGCAGCAGGGCCAGGTGGGTTACCCCCAGAGCTCATACCCAAGACCTCCCCTGCTAAAAAAAGTAAGAAAGTTCTCTGTAGACAGAGCTCCCCCTTCCTCTCAGCACTCATTTGTTCTCTTCAAGCGTCCCCCAGCTCCTGCACCCCAGGCCCTCTGCTGGACGCTGGGGCTGAGGGGCACCCACGGGGAGCTGACCCCTAGGAGTGCCACCCAGGGGGACAGCCGGGACAGTGAGGCTGACAGCAACTACTCAGCCCTCTCTGGGAAGTGACAAGAGAAGCAGGTGAGGTGATGGGAATTCAGAGGAGGCATCACCCCGACTAGGGACAAGGCGCGGCTTGCTTAAAGTTTTTATTGGAGAGCAGTTGCTTTACAATGCTGCACTTCTGCACAGCAAACTAAATAACTATACACATGTATAGATATATTGGTTCTCACCTGGCACTTGGAGAAGGAAATGGCAACCCACTCCAGTGTTCTTGCCTGGAGAATCCCAGGGACGACGGAGCCTGGTGGGCTGCCATCTCTGGGATCGCAGAGTCGGACACGACTGAAGCGACTTAGCAGCAGCAGCAGAACCTGCCTGCCAATGCAGGACACGTAAGAGACACGGGTTCAATGNTTGGAGAAGGAAATGGCAACCCACTCCAGTGTTCTTGCCTGGAGAATCCCAGGGACGACGGAGCCTGGTGGGCTGCCATCTCTGGGATCGCAGAGTCGGACACGACTGAAGCGACTTAGCAGCAGCAGCAGAACCTGCCTGCCAATGCAGGACACGTAAGAGACACGGGTTCAATGCCTGGGTCGGGAAGAATTCCTGGAGAAGGGCAGGGCAACCCACTCCAGTATTCTTGCTTGGAGAATCCCCCGGACAGAGGAGCCCGTTGGGCTACAGTAAATAGAGTTGCAAAGAGTCAGACACGACTGAAGTGACTTAGCACAGCATAGCACATACATATATCTTCTCTTGTTTGGATTTCCTTCCCATTTAGGTCACCACAGAGCACTGAGTAGGGTTCCCTGAGCTTTCCAGAAGGTTCTCATTAATTATCTATTTTATACATAGTATCAGTAGTGTGTATATGTCTATCCCAATCTCCCAATTCATCCTCTTCCTCCTCTGCCCTCGGTGTCCATCCATTTGTTCTCTATGCCTGTGTCTCTCTTTTTTCCAAAAAAATGAAATGCTTCACGAATTTTGGTGTCATCCTGGTGGGCTGCCGGCTATGGGGTCGCACAGAATCGGACACGACTGAAGCGACTTAGTAGCAGCTTCACACAAGGGCCAAGCTAATCTCTGTACTGAGAAGATATATTCCAGCAAGATATCAATTTTAGTATGTACGTGGCCAAAGCGAGCACCAAGGCAAGGCTGTCATTGTGCTGGGTTTGGGCAGCAGGTGACAATGGTGGCGACCTGCCCAAACCTCTGGGTGAGTGGACCAGTTTCCCGTGGCTGGGGAAGGCTAGAGACTGTTTGGAGCCCTTCCCAATGTGACCAGCAGGTGGCGCTGCAGGCCCAGATTAGGGGCCTGGTTTGTAGGGCCAGTTTGGGGAGCGCTCTCCCTGCACGACTGAAGTGACTTAGCAGCAGCAGCAGCTCCCTGACGCTCCGCTTGAAGGCCCTCTTTGCAGGAGTCTGGGAGTCTGGGTGGCTGGTGCGCCGAAGCTGTCTGCTTCCTCCCTGCCAGAAGCAGGCCTGGACTGGGTCTGGGTCAGGGAGAATGTCTACTCCCGCCTGTGTCCTGAGCCTCTTGAAAGGAGCCTGGTACCTCCTAGGTGCTCAGGGCTATTCATTGAATGCAGGATTGATAAGTGGTTTCTTGACTCATGAGAATTAACTGAGTTAATACAGAAAAAGCACAAGTGGAGTCTTCAAGAAATGTATGCAGTTATTTGTACTCTTACTGTGGATGGTCCCCACCGCTTTGGGAAGCTGTGGGCCCTGCCCTGGTGTCTAGACAGCTTCTCCCAGCAGGGGATAAAGAGTGAACCCCAAGGGCTTGCCATTCAAGGGAGCAGTCATTGTGGGCACTTGGAGACAGGAGGGGTCTGTGCCAAGCACTGAAGGTGGCGCAGAGACTGGGGCCCCTGACTTCACCGGGCAGCTTCCAGGCGTATGCACGGGTTCTCAGTCATGCCTGACTCTCTGCAATCCCATGGACTGTGACCCGCCGGTCTCCTCTGTCCTTGGAATTTTCCAGCCAGGAATACTGGAGTGGGTTGCCATTTCTGCAGCTTCCATAGGGAGGGAAGAACATCCCCTTCTCCTGTCCCTGACAGGGCTGGCCTGTTAGCAGGACCAACTGCTGGAGGTCGAACAGGGTGAGGCTGGGGGCCGTGCCCTGTGGTGGGCCTCACCCACGCTCACAGTATTTGCAGGTCACTCCCTCCTGGAACTTTCTCATGCCACTTGTGCCTACCCTGGGACCTCTACTGCAACTTCCTGTCCCGTCTGTACCTCAGATTTTAGCTCCTTTCAGTGTCCACCAGGGTCTTGTACAGAAAAGCCAAAAACATCGCTCCTTTCCCTCCATTATGGAGGCTTCTTCCCACTGAGTTCCGAACTCACTCCCTCACAGTGACAGCATGGACTCCGAACCACTGGATGGCCAGGAAATTCCCTTCATGGACTTCTTAGGAGATCATTTATTTGTCCCACCTATAGCTGAGTTTCAGGAAGGCTGAGTGACTTGTCTTAGTGCACAAAGGATTTGCACCCAGCTCTGTGGGACTTGGAGGCCACGCTCTGAATGGGTCGGGTTCATCCCTGCCTCCCTTCTGTTCGGTCCCACTCTGGGCTGGGCTCTTGGTGGGTTTCTGGGTACATCACGGAAAGTCCCCTCCTTTGTTAGCTCCTGCATCCTCACGAGTGAACACATGAGGTGGGGCGTTTGGTGCAGCAGCCAGGCTGTGTAGCCCAGGAGGACACGCACTGTCATCATCCCCAATGAGGCCGAGAGCAGGAAACACATAGCTCTGCAAAATGATTCCTGCTGATGGAATGCCACAGGCAGTCTGGCTTGGAAGAGGTGTAACTCATGTAGCTGGGCCCAGACCCTCCCTCAGCTACATTTTCCTGGACCTCCCAGCCATCCCAGCCAGGCTCCCAGCTGCGCCCCACCTGCCACTATCCCCAGGGCCCCTCTAACCTCCACTCACAGGCCTGCAAGACTTCCCCGGAACTCTGGAACCCCCTAGTTAGGTTTCCAAGACCCTCACCCTGGTGCCTCCCATTCTCCACAAGTCATCTGCTCAGACTGCAGCCAGGGTCATGCCTCTGCCCTCTCGTGCCCCCTGCCTGGGCCAGGGTCACACCCCACCCTGCTCCTGGCTGGGTCTTGCACCTGGTGGCCCCCCCCCCACCTCTCCTCCCAGCCCTCTGGCAATTACCCGAGTGATTAGTTTGATAATTTATTTGGTAATTAAGCATGTTCTGGCTGCTCAGGGCACTTCTCTGCCGGCCTGGCCTAGAATATAGATCTCCTCTGTTCTAATCTTCCAGGAAAGGAAGGCTGGCTCCTGGAAGCCGGAAGGATGGAGTCCACTCCGAGTTCCATTGCCTGTCCCCCTCCCCTTGGCCCTGCCAGGCATAAGGGTGCTGCTTGTAAAGGGGGCCAGGATGAGATGTTGTTGAGTGAGGGATGCTGAGGTTCTGTGTGCCGGGCACTGGAGGAGAGCCAGAGTCACAGTGCCCAGTGATCACTCAGCCTCTGGAAGCCTCTAAAAAGACCAAGTCCCCCCATCTGGCTGGAGCAACAGAGAAGCCTCCTGACAAGGCGTCATTTAGAAAGAGTTCTAATCAGCAGCAGGATTTGGTGGCCCAGAGGAAACTGAGTCCTGGTCCTTGGTGGGTCTGGGTCACGTCCAGCCTGGGTGGCCTTGACTTTACTGTGGGCTCCAGCGTGGCTGCCACTAACATGTGTCCCTGCGGGTATAGCTACCAGCCGCATCTCCAGGATGGGGTCCCCAAGGAGCTGGCTCTGTGGCATTGATTGAAATGCCCCCCTGCCAATTAGGATTTTTTTTAAAGAAATGTATAATGATTCCTAATTGGAGCCCACATTAGGTGCCAATTAAACACTTAAGCATTTCTTACAAGTTTAACACATTAATAAGGCAGCTCATTACAAGGTAATGAGATTTATTTCTCTTATTTATTATATTGTTTCACCACTGCTGACAGCAGAGTTATTTTTAAAAACATGGCTTCTTACTGATGGCATGCGGTTCTGTGCCTACTCTGTCCCAACCCACAGCCTGTTCTACCAGGGCTCACCCTTCAGCCTTGGGTCCACAGCCTCCTGGGTCCTCCCTGGCCTCTTTTGATCCAGCCTCCCAGAGGAGAGTCAAACAGGTCACTTTCTTCCTAAAGTCTGGAACAACTAGAGCTGGGCCCTGCAGCATACAGATTGAGCCTTGGGCACCTCTGTCCATTTACCCAAACTGCTTCCCAGGAGCACAGGGAGGTTGCAGGGAGGAGTGAGGGCAGGAGCAGAGCACCCCAGGGAAGACAAGGCTGTCCTTTGAGGCTGTCCCCGGGGGCAGGGAGGAAGGTGGCAGGCAGAGGGAACCGTGCTGGTTTGGAGGTACAGAGAACGGATAGCTGGCAAGAGGAGACCCTCGAAAGCCGTGGTGGAACCTCGTGCTCCACGTTCTATGGTGGGGGTCTGGCTTCTTGCCAGAGGGCAGGTGGAGCCACAGAGGGTTTCTAACAGGGAGGGATGTGAGCAACTCTCTGTTCAGAAACATCAAGAGGAGGATGGGATGGGAGGGGACATGGGGATAAACATCACGTCCCCTTCCACCTGCTAAGCTCCTGGTGGGCTCCCATTGTCCAGATCAACACCAAGAGGGCAGATGGATGCCACCCATGCAGCCCAGCCTTGTGGGACAGGGCCAGGGGGATGGGGGATGAGGTGTGGAGGGCACTGCAGGATTCCAGAACAGTTACCCTTCTCCTTTAAAAAAAAAAAAAAAGCATTAGGTTATATGCATAAAAGAGATAAGCCACAAGAATTTACTGTATAACACAAGAAACAACATTCAATGTCTTATAATAACCCATAATGGAAAATAACCTGAAATATATATAAATATATAATATATATATGAATCACTTTGCTATACACCTGAACTAACACTATATTGTAAATTGACTATACTTCAATAAAAAAGAATCCCAACTCTAAAAAAAAGCCCCAAAACATAAAAACATGGGGTTGTTCACATCCTGTATATACACTCCACCTCGTTCACATGTCACACTGCCTCACCCTCGTCCGTTCTGATAGCTATCCGTTCTGATAGCTATATGGAACGTACGGCAAGGATGTTCCATATTGACTTAGCCAGGCTCCTCTGGGTAGGCTGTTTCCAACAGATTACTCTTAGAAACATCACTCAGTGACCACCCTGGGGTATACTTTCACATGCATGAGTTTATCTGGAGGATAAATTCCTAGAAGTGGGCACTGCTAGGCCAAAGGGTCTGTGCATTTTTAATTTTGATAGATAGTGCCAAATGGCTTTCACAGTGGTTACACAATTTATACTCTTAACAAGTCACCGACTATAAGTGTCTGCCTTCCCCCATGCTTACCAGAAATGTGCGCTGACCTTTCACAGCTGTGCCCACTTAATTTGCATTTCTCTCAGAGGAAGGAAGTTGAGCGTGGTTTCAGTGGGTGAGTCTTTCGGATTTCCTTTTGCATAACTATATGACTATGTGTTCATCTCTTCTGCTCATTTTTTACTGGAATTGTTGATTTTTTCCTTCTAGACTTATAGGGGATATGTGTGTGTGTGTATATATATATATATATAATATATGGAATATGTGTATATATATATATATGGAATATATGTATATATTTATTTAGTATTGTTGTTTGTTGTTTAGTTGCCAAGTTGTATCCAACTTCTTTTGTGATCCCATGGACTGTAGCCCACCAGGTTCCTCTGTCCATGGAATTCTCCAGGCAAGAATACTGGAGTGGGTTGCCATTTCCTTCTCCAAGGGATCTTCCTGACTCAAGAATCGAACCCGCGTCTCCTGAATTGGCAGGTGGATTCTTTACCACTGAGCCACCAGGGAAACCCATATATTTCATATATATATATATACATATATATATGAAATTTGCAATTTTTTTCCCATAGCTGCTTGTTTTTAAACTTTGACTTTTTTCCCCCACAGGGAAATGCTTGATTTTTTATGTTGCCAGATGTATCCAACTTTTTCTCTTGTGGCTTTTCTGTTTTTTGTTATACTTCGAAAAGGTCATAACAAATCAAAGTTGGACAACAATCCCTTTGTTTTCTCCAAGGAATTTGTTCTTCATTCTTTAGTACTTCTAGCTTTGATCCAAATGAAATTGGTGATTGTTTTAAGGTGTGAGGTAGGGAACCAAGTTAATTCTCCCCACCTCACCCCACCCCTTGCAGGTTATCATCCAGTGATTTTTTCTTGGAGGTTATTCTGGACTGAATCACTGAGACTTTTGGAAAGGTACTACTGGGGAAACAGTGTGTTCTGCAGCAGGTGCAGAGAAAGAGACTAGGAGGACGGAATGGCAGGGTGGGGCGTGCCTTCTGGAGGCTGAGAAGAGGGAGAAGAAAGTTCACATGAGGGACACGTTTGATTTTTCCCCTTGGGCATTTTTGGTATCCAGTTTTAACTTTGCCTGCCACACCGTAATTCCTTCAGTAGATTTGGTGACCTTGGCATAACCTTGGTGCAGGCAGAGTGCTGGGGAAGCAAGGAGGAGCAGGAAGGGGAGTCTATTTGTTCTCGAGGACCCTCTGCTGAGCCCAGCTAGCCGAGGCCTGTGGGTCCTGAGCAAGCCCCCCGCCCTCGACCACCATGTACACTCTGGAGCAGGGAGGGGCGTTATTACAGCACCAGCGGGACACTGCGGGGCGCTGAGGAGAGCCGCAGAAACTCATTTCCCGTCCTGCTAAGACAGAAGCATCTCACTGGCCAGTAAAGCAAGCCCAGGACAGGCAGGGCTGCTGGCTGCCCCCATCTCCCTGCCCCCACTTCTCCCTGCTGCCTGCCCGGCTCCCACTCGTCCCCTCTTCTCTGCCACTGAGACCCATCAGGCGTCTGGATGACATCCAGGGCCTGGGTCCTCCCTTAATACAGTGAAGGCCAAACAGGCCATCTCTGACCCGAAATCTGCTCTGAAGGCATTCTGGAAGTGGTGAGCTCGTGTCAGATAGCACCTGGGGAGGCTCTGATCCAAAGCAAGTGAAGGCCCAAGTTCCTGGCCAGGATGCTAGTGGGAGATGGGGTGGCAGGTGTGTGTGTACATATCTTACTCACCTGTGCTTCTGACCCCAACCCTAAGGAGTGTCCTTCCCGCCACCTTCTGGGAATTGTAATAGCCGGTGCCTTGCCTCTTTCTGCCACCAGGTGGCAGCAGTGAAAGCCATATTCAGCCCCACTCCATCCCTTCTCTTCCGTGCTATGGATTTAACCTCCAAAGAGATCCTAAGGTTATCCAGTGTCCCAGACTTCCACGGAGCTGAGGAAAGATGGGGCCACATTCTTTCCAAGGCACAGGATCGCTTTCCATATAAAAAAAATGAAAGGCTTGTTCCCCTGGCTCCTTTCACAACACCTCCCCAGGATCGCGGGGGGCTGTTGGGGTAGTAGCTGGTTGGAAGGAGCAGAGACTGGGGTGATTCTCCGGAACTTGGCTACTAGAGACACCCACAGCCACGTCCCAGCCAGGCCTGCTGATTCCCAGATAGTAACCAAGAGACCCTTCCCACAGTCTGAGGATGCCAGGCGTGTAGAGGGGGAGAGAAGAAGCTGGACTAGGTGGGGAGAGAAGCCACGACTGTTAGGTGAGGTTCTATGACCCCAGGCTGGTTCCCCACCCAGGATTCAGCACCAGGGTGGCATTAAAGCCTCTGGCACTGAACCTTGAGGACGAAGGCTGAATTGGGACCTGAAGCCATCCCCCACCCCCCGGCCCCCACTGCGACCTGTAGACCACATCTCCCCTCCTCTCCAAAGAGGGCGGGGGGTGTCCTGGAGGAATTATAGATTCTCCAAACATCTCATCTCCAACCGCCTTGCCCCCTCCCCGAACTGCATCACTCAGACTACACCAGCCTCCTTGTCATTCTCTGCAGCTCCAGACATCTCTCATTTATCTCCATCACATTGGAGGCGGAGGGACCCAGATTTGGTGCCAATCTTCACATGCCTCTTTTCCAGGCTCCAGCCAGAGTGCCATGCCCAGGCAGGGTTAAGGGAACCCACTTTCTGGTTGAGCATGGTTCTTGAGATCCTGACCATCTGGATTCCGACAGCCTGGAGGCAAACCTCTAAACCTTTATAGGGGACCCTTGAGGTGGGCAGCCTCTTACTCTGGCAACAGTCTTTGCATATTTTACAAAATATTTCTTTATTTATTTGGCTGTGTTGGGCCTTAGTTGCTGCATGCCAGGTCTTCACTGAGTTGTGTGTGGGCTCAGTAGATTTGGCTCGCGGGCTTAGTTGCTCCATTGCATGTGGAATCTTAGTTCCCAGACCAGGGATCGAACCCGTGTCCCCTGCATTGGCAGGCGGATTCTTAAGCACGGGGCTACCAGGGAAGTCTCTGGAAACAGTCTTGTGACTGGTCCGTGAACAGGTCCTGTTACACTGACCTGAGTAGCCCTGGGGACTTGAGCATTCGCGGACAAGTAAGGAAATCAGCTGGCACTGGCTCCTAGGGAGGGTTTGGGCTCCCAGTGCCCGGGGGAGACAGATGATAAACAAAAGAACAAACAGACAAGGTATGTTTAGGCTCTGAAGGAAACAAACTGGGGTTGTCTGGAAATCAACAATGGCGGGGGACAACTTCAGATGGGCAATCAGGGAGGAGAGGGCGTGTGACGCACGGGCGCGCATATGTCAAGAGTTGCTGGCCATGGGGGCACTTGACTGGAAGACAAAAAACACTGGTGAAAGTAACAGTCCAGAGTCTTCCTGGAGAAACAGCCAGCAGGTCAGTGCGGCAGAGAGACAGTGACATGGGCGAAGGAATGCCAGGACAGAGGGGCGGGCCTGGGCTCCCTGCGTAGAGAGGAGCTCATGGCAGTCCAGAAAGGACACCAGGGGCAGGCACGGGAATGAACGAATAAATGAACGCAGGAGGCTGGGCCAGACTCCAGCAGCCTAGGCCTCGCCCTGAGGTCTTCGTGAGGAGGGCCTTCATGAGGAGGGTCTTGGTCTACCCGAAGAACATGCTGAGTAAAACCTACTTCCTGCCAGGGAGGGGACTTGGCTCCTGGGCAGTGGCGGGCCCAGCAGGGCCTCAGCTTCCACATCTGTGACGGGGTGGGGCCAGCCCCTCACCTCCCCCAGCTTCCAGTCATCCGTCAGACTCAAGGCCGCCTGACCCAGTCCTGACCCCCACCAGGACAGGGACCATTTATCTCCATCAGCCGCTCCCAGCAGCCAGGCTCTGGGCCAGCCGGTCCTTTCTCCATCCCACGGGACTGACACGAAGCAGCCCTTCCCTGACTTGCATTCTCATCAGCTGGTCTCCTCCCTGGGGACGAGGCCACCTCAGGTAGTTCCCTCACAGTTCTACGGGACCTGGAAGGGTCCCACCCAGCCCCTGGGAGCCCCAACTTCTAACAGCCCAGGAGGCGTGCACACTGACATCTGTCAGTGCCCTCTGCCTGCCCACATGGGTGGGGAACTGGGCACAGCCCAGTGAGCGAGCCAGAGGCCCATCTCCACCCACACACACACGCAGAGCTGTGCTCCCCTGGCCAGGAGGGACTCGACTGCAGGCCCAGCCCCACGGCCAGCGCAAACTCAGGGAGACCAACAGGAGGGTCTGGGACCCCAGGGACCTCCACAAGGGGCCAGGGGCTGAGGACGTGGGATGTCCTCCGAATCTAGCCCTGTGAGTGAGAGCGTGCCATGCAAGGCTTTTGCCTCACTTGGCCAGGGACACAGCCCGGCTGGTTCAGGCAAGCCTCCACCTATGCCAGGTGAGAGGCCACAGGCACCAAGCAGAGTATAGGAATCCCAGAGACCCGTCCGACCATGAGTGTGTGGGGACGCGGCTGGATAGCTCACAGGTGTGAAGGGTAGCCAGGCTCCACCAGGGCAGGCACAGCCCCCCTTTGCCATTGTGGGTTGGCAAGCACGCCTGCCAGGTTACAGGCATGTCGGCTTGGCGTGTGGAGCACCCTGAGCTCAGGAGATCTTCCACACTGCCCTGCCCAAGCCAGAGCCCTGGGCCCCCCGTTCAGATGGCTCTCCACATAGCCAGCCGAGGAGGAGTGGGAGTGGGGTCTTTTCATTGCTCCCAAAGCGCACCGGGGTCCCCTGAAACGGGATCGCTCTTCTCTCTCCTCCCTTCTCATTAGGGCAGCTTCCTTTCTTCCCGAGTTTCCACTCAAAGGCACAGGACAGGCCCTTGGAGCCCCTAATCCCTGCGCTCCCATCAGCGGAGCGTGTCTTTCTCCCCAACCTTATCTGTCTCCTGCAGCCATCGCTGACTCCCCTGCGGCCTGCCTCCCCCTCCCGCCAGCCTCTCTGCAGGTCAGCGTGTGTGTGTCCTCCCCTCCCTCTCGCCCTCCTCCCTGCACCATCCTCCTCTCCCTCCCCTCCTCCCCAGCTTGTCCCTCCCCCCCTTCCTTTCCTCTCCCTCCTCCCCATACCCTCTATTAGAGAGAAAAAGGAGTTGGGGGCGGGGTGCTGTGGACAGTGGCCACTGTACTCACTCATCCAAGGTCAGCCTTCGGAGATCCGTTGGCCCACTTCCCTCCAAAGAGGAGGAACAGCTAATGACACCCCACAGAGAGAAGTTCCCGGGGGCTGTTTCAGAGTGGAGCTAGGAGGGGCTGGGAATGAACACAGGACATGATGCAAATGGGAAGTCTGCTGGTGAAAGGG
Organism: Neotragus moschatus; assembly: GCA_006410615.1. NCBI lineage: Eukaryota > Metazoa > Chordata > Mammalia > Artiodactyla > Bovidae > Neotragus > Neotragus moschatus. The sequence goes on from SJYA01002770.1 coordinate 1,092,103, forward strand.
TTTGTGTCTCACCCCAGCAGCCTCCACAGGCTCCCTGCAATGTGGAGTTTGAGCCTCAGGGAATCTTCAGTGTTTCATCTAGTTCCAGAAAGAACACCAGGCGCTGAGTCCCATACCTGCAGAGCCCAGGGCTTGCACTCTCGGCCTCAGGGGTGCCATCTTCCCATCTGGATGGAAGCTGTGTGGTATGAGCCAGCCCAGTTGATGACCCGCCACAGGGTCAGTTCCTCAGTCAGCCACTTCTCACCTGTGAGCTCCATCAAGAGCAAGTAGCTTAAATTCTCAAAGTCTCCCTTTCCCCATCTGTAAAATGGGGTCACGGGGCACACCTTAGCAGCAGGGCCTGTGAGAATCTGAGGAGTTGCCTGGTACACGGGCTTTGACCACAGGAGGCAGGATCAGAGTGTGACAGCTGAATGTGGCCAAACGAACCCGGGCCAACAGTGGGCGACAAAGACAGTGATGCCCATTCTCCTGCCCACCGCCGGCTCCTTCCTGGCCCAGAGAAGAGATGCCACTGGGATTTACAAAACTCTATCCTGCCAAACAGGCAGGAAACACTGGAGGGAATTAGGCCCTCCCCAGGGACCTCACTCCTTGTATGAGAGAGGAGGTGGGGTGGAAGGTGTGTAGGCAGGGACCACTGCGTGACTAGGATGAGGTCAAAGACCAGAGGCAACAGTGGTGTGAAAGCCGCACCTGATGGTGCTCAGTGAGGGCTCTTTCCTTGGAGTTCTGTCTTGGAGGGGGATGATGGTGCACCCCATCTCAAGCTCAGAGAGAAGGTGCCCATACAAGGGGCTCCAAGTGTCTGCCCCAGAGGCTCCCCCAAACTGGCAGACACCTCTACAGACACAGATAGACAAATGGACAGAGATGGAGTGCTTCCCCTCCTCTGTGCCCAGAGGCATCCTGAGGAGGTGTGGCTGGAGTGGTCTGCTGAGGCTTGGTCACGGCGGCCTTGAATGCCAGGGCCAGGAGAGGCAGTAATACAGCTGTTCGCTGCAGCTGGAAGCATAGTAAGCTGGTGCGGGCGTGGAGACGCGACTGCATGCATGTGTTTATGCGTGTGGAGGCTCAGCAAGGTGTGTGTGTGCGCGTGTGTCTGTGTGCATGCGTGGTGGGTGGGTGGGTGCGCTCCTTTCCTGCTGCCCTGGCCTCTCCAGGAAGCACACTGCACCGCTGCGCTCCCAGGTGGGCAGGCAGGTGTCCACCCAGGCACTGAGACACCCCAGCTGTCCACCTGCCCACCACCTCAACCACCTCTGCCAATGGGCCACGTGGGCAATGAACACATCAGGTCATTAAACAGCAGATCAATTCAACTTAACTTCTTGGAGGAAAGCAGCCGTGCCGGCTGAAGGATGGCAGGGCTGTGGGAGATGGAGGCTGCAGAGGCTGCATGGGGAGGGGATGGGAAGCTGCGGGGCCGGGTGGAAGAGGGTGGCTGCCAGAGATGAAGGCTGTAGGGTGCACCCTGGGAAGAGCAGAAGCTAAGGGGAGGGGAGGAGAGCTCTGACCGAGGTTGCCGACCAAAGGGACCAAACCAGGACTGGGTGGTGGCAGATAGAAGGGACAGGGTGGAAAGGAGGCCCAAGGAAAGCTCAAGGAAGTGCTCGTGTCCTCCAGTTTCCCGGGGTCCTGTCCTGGTGGGGCAGGGCCAGTGGTTGGGATGGAGACCTATCACCCAGCTTCCAGGACATCTCACGTCCTACTCCCTCGACAGTGCTGAACTGGGCTCTGCCAAGGTGCCTAGGAGCTCGTTTGGACCCACCACAGCTTGTACAGCAGAGAACTGGCCCTGTGTGTGGACGCCCCTGTCTGTGGAAAGTCACTCATTCATTCATTCAGAGATATATGCTAAGCAGGCGCTAAGCCCCAGGCTTAGGGTTCGGCAAGGCAGACATGGAGAGGAATCATTCACCGTCTAGCCTTGAGGGGGCAGAGTAGAGCGGGAGACAGTGGGTACATGGATCAGCGTCCCACAGCTGCAAAGGAGACTGAAGGAGTCTGGCTCCAGGGGAGAGGCGCAGAAGGCCTCCTAGAGGTGGTCAACCCCGAGCCAAGGCTGGAGAATAAGAGCGATTATCCAAGGACAGGAGTGGGCATGGGGGTCAGCAGGGGCACCTGGCAGATAAGAACCCTCCCCACCCTGAGAGATGGCACCTTGTTCATCTGTGCGGGCGAGGGGCCAGGATCAGGACGTGGGCTTGGGGCTGGGGCAGCCAGTGTTGGAGAGGGTGGGCCTGGAGGCCTGCTGAGGAGCTTGGGCTGGTCCTGAAGACTGCAGGGAGCCAGAGATGGTTTTGAACAGGACGGGGATCGGAAGACCCATCTGGAGGCTGGGTCCACAGACAGTCTGAGTCCCTCCCCAACACCCGCCCCCTTCCCCCATGGAGCAGACGAGTCATTAAGGCTTCACCGTGGCCCCTTCTCCTCCCTTACTGTGCTGCCAAGTAGGAATAGGATAGGAAACTCAGAACCAGTCAGGAGAGGCTGGAAATGACAAGGGGAGCGTCTGGAGGCTCAGGAGAGTGAGGGGACTCAGGGGAGGCCCAGGCCCACTTGAGAGGGTGTTGGAGGCAAACGGGGGTGTTCAAAGACGTCAGAAGACCAACAAGAGAGGAGGCGCATGGTCAGCCTGATGGACCCAAGAGAAACAGGAGGTGAGCCGAATCCAGAACCTCCACTGAGACTTCCGCTTAAGCCTCCTCTCTTTTGTGAGAGGCAGCTGCCCCTGTAGCTCCTAGGAGCGGGGGGGAGACTGAAGCCCCACCCTGAATCAAAGCTCCCCCAGACCACCCCACCCCACCCCACTGGGTGGCTAAAAATAAAAGCAACGATAATTTCCCTAAATGAAACCTCCACTTAAACACTTAAAAAGCAATAAAAACTCAATTTTCTTTCTCTCAATTATTTTACTTATTCCATTTTCCAAAAGGTTCACCCTGTTATGAAGATGTATTTTTCCCCATCAGCGGCAGCGTTCTCCGCCATTACTCAAACTGACTCAGCCTCCCTCTGCCAGGAGGGTCGCCTGGTCTCCGCGGCAACGGGGTGCTGTGGCAGACAACGACTTCACCGACTTCACCGCTGCTGCCTGGCCGGTGGGGAAACTGAGGGAGCAATACCATCACCCTCCTCACGAACTCAGGTCTGGATCTCCAGTCTCCTGGCTCTGACCCCCACCCCCACCCCGGCCCCAGCGCTGGCCCTCGGCGGCCTGCCTCCAAGCCTCCCCACCAGTCCACGTCCTCTGCCTCCCAACCTCTCCATTCAGGCCCCTCTGAAAGGCGCCCGTGTGGATGGTGGTGGAGTCCCTCGACCCTCAGACAGCACGAGGCCTGGTTTAGAGGAGCTGGCCCAGTGCTTCATCACTAAGTCCCGACACTGGGACAATTAGGTTTCCGATGTCATTAGCGCTTTGTGATCAGCCCCATTTGTATCAAGCCCGCCCTGTTGCCTCATCTGTGCTAATTGTTTTTACTCACTCCTTCCATTTTTAAACTGCTGTCTTGTTGGCTTTTAATTTTTAATTATTGCTGCCTCCCCTTCTTTCCTAATTGGTCCGGGCCCCTACAGAGGCTCCCTGGACTGTGGCTGCAGCTGGCTTCCTCAGAATTGCTGAGGCTGCCCTGCCACCTGGCCCAGTCGGCCCCCGGGGGTCACAGCCTTGCTCCAGGGACCGACCCCATGGCTGTTCCCTGGTGCAGAGAGGGCATCTGGGTCAGGGGCCATCTTCCAAACACATGCTGGACACCACTGGACAGGGCTGTGAGTGCAGTCATCCTGTTGTTTAGTTACTAAGTCATGTCTGACGCTTTGGGACCCCATGGACTGGAGCCTGCCAGGCTCCTCTGTCCATGAGATTTCCCAAGCAAGAATACTGAAGGGAGTAGCCATTCCCTTCTCCAGGGGATCTTCCTGACCCAAGGATGGAACCTGTGTCTCCTGCATCGAAGGCGGATTCTTGACTGCTGAGCCACCAGGGAAGCCCACGATGACCCTATGGAGACGTAAATGGCCAGACCCACCCGAGAACTTGCTTTTGTCCTGTCGTGGGAGGGCTGCCTGTGGTTGGTACAGATACAACCACCTCCTCTCCCAGCTCCCAGCTCACCACCCACTCCTGCTTTCCTCCTGGCCCTGGGCCTCTGAGATTCACTACAACAGGAACACCAGCCTCCTCTCCCACTGCCAAGGCCCATCTCTGACCCACCGTGCACACCTCCTCCTGCCTGGATGCCCTTCCTCCTCTCGCTCTGCTGCATCCTACTCGGTGCTCTCTGACTGTCTGTTCACTGGTCTGTCCATTTGTTTATCCATCTGTCCATCATCTACTGTCTATCTACACATTCCCTCCACCTACCCATCTGTTTGCCTATGTACCAGTCTGTCAGTGGGTCTCCTAGTCTGCTCTTTTGCCTCTCAGTCTGCCCAGGCCCCTCTTTGCATCTCCCTTAGCCTGGTTCCTTTCCCTGGGGTCTGCTCACCAGGCTTCTGGTTTTCCCTTCTCCATAAGCCATGAGTCCATGGCAGTCTCTCCTGTATCTGACTTGGTCACAGACGAGCCCCAGCCAAGTTCCTGGGAAGCCTCAAAATTGAGCCTGACCTTCCATCTCCCCAGCCTGGGTCACACATGCTCTTGCCTCCAGGCCTTTGCCCCCAGCAGGTATGCCTGCTGGAGATATGCCCTCTCTTCCCCTTGACCCATCCAGTGACCACGGATCCCCAACCTAGTCAGTAAGACTGGGCCCTGTCCAAGGGCTGCCCATCTCTCTCTCACTGTGTGTCTTGGCAAGATCCTTCCCTTCTCTGAGCTCCCACTTTGCTTATCTATGAAATTGGAATAGAACAGTTTCTGTATCGCCCCTCACAGAGCTGCTGCGAGGCTCACTGGAGTTGTGAGTGGACACGTAACCACATAACCACTGGGCAAGGAGGCCAGGTGCTGTTTTCCCCCATCCCTCCCAGGCCCACTTTCCCCTCTCTGAGCCCCTCTGCCCTCTCCACCAATGAGGTCATTACTGGGTTTCTGCAGCTGAGTGTCTTCAAGCCTTTTGATCCTCAGGGCACCCTATGATGTAGGGACCATTGGCAACCCCAGAGAGGAAAGAGACGTACCCAAGATCTCACAGCTAATAGGGCAGAGTATAATTTGAATCCAGGGCTTAGCAGCTCGTTTTGGGGTGAGTCACTGGGTGCCGGTGAGCTTGGGTGCTCCTGAGGGTTGAGATGGGCAGTACCAGCGTTTGTTGGTGGTTTTAGCTCAACTGGAAGCTGGACCCATGTTTCAGATGGAGACAATGAGGCATAGAAAAGGAAGACATCGCCAAGGTCACCTGTGAATCCTGATCTCCCAGGGGCTCTGTCCGCCAGGCTCCTCAGCTCCCTGGTGGTAGGAAGATGGGCCCCCACAGGTGGAGTGCTTGCACCTCCAGTCCTAGGGAATGTGGGAATCAGGCTGTGGTCCTTCCTCCTTGCCCTGGTCTGCTTACTGCTTCAGTGGCGTGAGGGGGAGGGCAGTGACAGGATGGAAAGGAACCACTCCTGTCTCGCTCTCCGTCCCCTCTGCCGAGCCCCCAGTTCAGGGCCTGGCTCAGATCAGATGCTCTGTCTGAGTGCGTGCAGGGGAGAAGGAATGAATGTCCCATCCCCACTTGGCCACTGAATTCAGCCCCAGGCACGAATGGGCCCTTGATCCAGAAGCACCTGGACTTCAAAGGAGGTTCCAGAGGAGATGAGGCACTGCTGATGGAAATTGCATCAGAAACGAGCTGGGAGGCGACCTGAACCGGCTGCCTTCCCGATAACTCCTCGTTGCCAGTCCTCACAGCGGCCTCGGAGACTCTTGATCCGCTCTGTCGGTCTGATGTGCACCGGCAACCCAGCTGGGCTTCCCGGACTTGGTACCCTGCGGGCACGACTCAGCGGTGCGGGGGCAGCCGGGTCGCGGGCCGAGGGCAGCGCCACCTGGACCGACGCACATGCGCTGAGCTGCCGCCTGGCCCCGCCGCCGCCGCCGCCGCCGCCCGCGCCCCCCGCCGCCGCCCGCGCTCCGAACGCGCGAGAAAAGCAAACAAAGACGTATTGGTTTCTGCTCTATTAGAGGCGCAGGAGGGGGGAAATCAATGTTTAGTAAATGGGAAAAGAGAAAATCGTTCAGGAAAGACAGTCTATTTCCAAGCCGGAGAGGGGTTCGTAAACAGCACAGGCCATTGCGGAGGAAGCACCGCGGGCCATAAAACTCCCCCGAGCCGAGGAGTGTTCGCTCAGCGAGTCCCACAGCCTGCGCCGCCCGCCGGAGCGAGCCGGGCCCTGACAGCCCGGGCCAAGGCCCGGCTCCTCACCCAGGCTTAGGGTGCGGAAAGGTCTTGGCATCGTCCTTTTAAAGCCACATCCAGGCACCTCACGTTGGCCAGGCTGCTGAACTTTAATCCCTTCATGCCCCTTGTCCCACTGCGGTTGTCTGGGTTGCATCTGAGCTCCCTTCTTGGGCTGTAGGGGCTTGCATGGTGGGCCAGCCTCACTCCATCCCACCTCGTGGCTCTGGACACCCTGACTGCCTGGGAATTGGCTGCTCCAGCCCTGCTGCTCAGGGCTGGCTTCCTGGAGGAAGCCAACTGGGCTTTGAGTCTTGTAGGGAACTTCTCCAGGTTATGAAGAGAAGGAATGGGAATTTGGGGTAGGCAATAGATTAGGCAAAGGTCAGGGGTACCTGGGAAATAGGCTCTAAGGGAGTGGATGCAAGCAGAGAAGGGGAGCTTTTGTTTGAGAGGGGGAGGCTGAGAGAAGAAGAGAGGCTGGGGATGAAAGTAAGGGCTAGTATCCAGGTAGTGAGTGGAGGAAGGGGGCGGGGATCAGCCAAGCCTCTGGTCAGGCTTTACTGGCTCCAAAAGGGTAAGAAAAAAAAAAAAAAATGCAGAATCAGAGAGGGACTGTCTGAACTGATGGGAGGCTAGAGACAGGAGGCTGAAGTCGGAGTCCCTGCTTTGGCCCCACCTGGGCTACTGGACTGCTGGAAGTCTCTGGATGGCTGGGACCCTGCTCCACCCCTGTATCCCACCAGGCCCCTCCTGGTGGTTCCAGAGAATGAGGCTCGTGGATGGAGCCATTGTCTTCTCCGTTCATCAAGACCTGGTGGGCCGCGCCGGGAAGTATTGAATTTTAGCTTAAGATGGATAGCAGGACTGGAGTCTCCTTTACAAATGAATTATATTCTGTTTACCATTGGTGTCTGTGTGTGTGTGTAAGCATGTGCAAGTACTAGATGGTGATTGGGTACTAGATGTGGGTTTAAGGGCACACTCCTATGGGAGGGCATGCGTGTTTAGGAGCATGTGCATGGACAGGAAGTGGTGGCTGGGGTGCAGGCAACTGTTGCAAGAAGTTTGCTAGAGAAGAAAAAGATCCTCAAGGGTGGGGCCGGGGAGGATAAGCAGGGAAGGGTAGTTTTGTTATTATCTTGGCTGTTATCAGTTTGGGATTCCCTGGTGGCTCAACAGTAAAGAATCTACCTGTCAATGCAGGAGACCTGGGTTCAATCTCTGGGTTGGGAAGATCCCCTGGAGAAGGAAATGACAACCCATCCCAGTATTCTTGCCTGGGAAATCTCATGGACAGAGGAGGCTGATGGGCTACAGTCTGTGGAGTCTCAAAGAGTTGGACACGACTGAGGATCCACATACAAGACCCTGTTCTCTGTGCTAAGTCCCTTCCAGGTGAGTCTTTCAGCTTCATAAGATCATGTGAGGTTGTGAGGTCAGCTCTGTTCTCATCCCTATTTTCTGAGGAAATGGAGGTTCAGAGAGGTGAGGTGACCCACCTAAAGTCACAGAGCATGGTCCTGGACGGGGACACTAGAGCCTGGCTGGGACCTGAGACAATTTGCCTGGTGGGGAGGTGGCTCTGAGAGGAAAGCTGGGATAAAGAGGAGAGTGGGGAGGGCAGGGGGCCTGGAGAACCCCAGGCAGAGCACTGAGATCTTCATTGCTCTGGGCAGGAGACAGAATGTCCCCAGGTGAATGGCTCAACAGAGAGGCCTCTCTTCAAAGCTTAGGGGAAACCAGCTTGACCCCTAACTCCTCCCTGGGACGTTGCAACCCCACCTCCCGCCCAGGACGTCTGCTTCCATTGGACCCCTCTGGGCCTCTGCTTCCCCATCTGAGCAATAAGGCATCTGAACTGGGTTGGGTGAGTGGAGGACTTCTGGGCTTCTCTGAGCTCTGACCTTTTGGAGCTCTGTTTTAGGCGTTTGCTCAAGCACGTGGGCACATGTTTCTGTGGAGGAGTGTGCGTTTGCCCAAGGGGAGCATAAGTGCAAAATGGGAGTCCAGGGGAATCTGGGCATGCGCTTGTGTGGATCTCAGTCCATGGGGTTGAAGGAGTGCGTTCACATGGGAGAGGGGGCATGCCAAGGGTCTGCTAGGACAGCTCATTTCAGGGTGAGAAGGGTAAGTGAGTGTGGGCATGAGCAGCAAATCAAGGTAGGCCAGGCCTGTACCTGGGTCCAAGGTGGGGGTAGGGCAAGGATAGGGTTTAGGTGCAGGAAGAGGAAGCAGAGGGGTTACCCTTGGATCTCAGGGATTGAATTTCCACCCACCATAGCCCATTCCTGTCCCTGCATCCACTCTGGCCCCACTGCTCGGGGCAGGCACAAAGAAAACAATTTTGCTCCAGCTAAGGCCAGCAGGAGATGGAGACTGTGATAAGGGAGCTTCAAGGTGAAATCAGCCAGCATAGCCCCTGGCTGGTGGAGGGGGAAGATTTCAAGGGGGGAAGGCTTAAAAGAAGGGGCTCCAAGAAGCTCTGGGATGGGGGACCCTGAGGGAGGAGGCATGGGTAGAAGGGCCACCCTGGGGGCCCAGCTGCAGAGAGGGGAGGACGAGTTCAAGGACACCAGAGGTGGGGGGACTTGTTGAGGAGGATGTGGGCCCTGAGGAGGGGCCCCCCTAGGATTCACCTCCCCAACACCCCCTGAGTCGTGGAGTTGTCATCCAGTGTGAGCTTCCAAGGGGGGTGGGACATGGGCTGCAGGCTTGAGGAGCCCAGGTGACAAGAGGAGGCCCGGGCTAGGCTTTGGCCTTGGGTATTAATGGAGAGGCAGACATGGCCAGCCTCAGCTCTACTGAGCAGGAAGATGGATAGGGGGTTCTGGGCACCAGAGGCTGCACCCTCCCCACTTGAGGAAGGCAGGCATCTTACACCCCAGACACCTGGTGTCAGGTGAGTGTCTTTTCAGAGGAGGTGTTCCCACTTTCTAATAGGGAGCAGGTGTCAGATGCAGGCCATGCCAGGACCTGTCCAACCAACCTGCTTCGGTGCCCACTCCTGCCACACTTGGAAGTCAAGAAGGACTGGGCAGTGAACTAGAGAAATGGGAGAAGGTAGATGGGCGGGGGCGGGGCTGCAGGTGAGGGAAGCAGGAAGGTCCAGGCCGGTGTCCCTGGTGATGAGACGTCTCACCTCTGGCAGGAGCAGATCAGGTCATGTCCAGCTAACCAGCCCTCGTTCCCAGTTCTTTTGTTCCTCGTGGCTCTACTGTAGGCCGCCCTACAGTCCTCAGACCCAGGCAGAGAGGGGGGCCTGGGATTCTCCTTCTGCTGGGAGGGAAGGATCGCTTAGTAGATGGGCGTCAGCTCCTTGGAGAATCCCTGCTTGCTGACCAGGCCCAGCCTGAGCCCAGAGGCCCCTGGGCCTGAGGGTCAATGCCTGGGGTCTCTCCTGGTGAGCCTTATGGATCAGTGGTCTCCCCAGTGAGTGCTGTACATGTTGTCTTTGTCTCCTCCACGTTGGCCTGTACAATCAGGCCAGGATACCAGGACCAGGTTGTTGGTGTGACCAGCCGAACCATGGTCTCCCAGGACAGTTCTCTCATGCTAGGGACCATCTTCCCACACTCTCCTTCCTCTCAAAGTTTTAATTTAACCAAGCATCCTTTCTTCTCCCTGAAAAGTCAATATTTTCTGTCTTTTGACACTTATTTTATTTTATTTTTACATGCGGCCTCCCAAAGGCTGTAATTTACGGCTAATACCATGCAATCAAAGACAATGGCTGGGTGCCTGTAAGTGGGAGCAGGCAGGCTCCCTGCCAGGTGCCCCCGGCCCCCCCACCCCCACCCACTCACTGGGGTGCCCCTGGCTGTGGTGCGAGATCCACGGGGAGCCTGGGAGAGACGTGAGCCACGAG
>SJYA01002770.1:1102443-1124032 GCA_006410615.1 Neotragus moschatus
GAAGCTCAGGATGGCTCCCCAGCTGGAGGGGGGGGGGGGCGGGGCTGGAGTAGGCCAGGGGTTGGAGGGGCTTCTGTGGGGGAGGGCTGGCCTAAGTGGAGGAGCTTCCTGCTGCTGGGCCCACCTTCGCTGTAGAGCGCTCCCCAGCTGAGGTGCCTGGCGGTGCCTCTCTCAGCTCTTACCTCCCGCTCCTCTCCCCCTCCCCCCTGCCCCCCATCCCTCTTCCAGCCCGCCTCCTCTGCGCTGTGCCCGCGTGGCTCCCGCACAGTAATCTACAGCGCTGTTACTCTGTGTCAGTGATTTAAATCCTCTGATGGGGCTGGTGACAGCTTAAATGGCTGCCAGCCCCTCCCGTACCCGCCGGGCCCTGACGAAGCCCCATGGGGGGTGGGGGGGGTCTGTCGAGGTGGAATTTAGATAGTATTTTCCAAGCTCCGGGGTGGCCAGGCTGCTGTTCCTCGGCTCTCTGGTGGGGAGGGAGCCAAATGTGCCCTTTCCTTCCCCTCACTGGTGATCAAGGAAGGAAGATAAAACCCTCCATAAATTCCTGGGAAATGGAGTGTCTGGAGCACTCTCATTTCCACCTGCCTGCAGGTGAGAGGTGCAGGGAGGGGGGCAGGGTGCCTGGCACCCAGCTTTGTTTCTCTGTGGCCTGGAACAGCAGGGAGAAGGACAGGCCTGGACCCTAACCATGTGCAGCCGGCCCAGCCCCAAGCCCGCAGGTCAACCCCGATTATGCTGATGCTCGGCCCCCAGCTCAGCCCCCAGGTCCTTCTTCCTGTCCTGGAGTCCTCCCTTCCATCGGACGTTTGATCCCCAGTTCCATCTCTCTTCAGCTAACGGACGGGGGACACGGTACAGATGGGGAGAGCTGAGGAACCCAGATGCCGAGCTAGCCAAGGCCACCCAGGAGTTGGGAGCAGTGCAGGTCCTGGGCCAGCACCTACCTCGTCCTGGGTTTCGTGAGAGTGGGGCTGGCATCCCTGCCTGGCACTGTCCCTGGCTGCAGATCCAGAGCAGGACACTGGGGTGAGGTAGTCACAGAACTGACAAGTCTTGCTGCTGGACAAGGTCTCTCAGCACTGGATCAGGAGAGCCTAAGAGGGTCCAGCATTGTCTGGTTCTCTTGTTCTGGGGTCCCAGATCCTTCCAGTGATGCCCCAGAAAGAATGGCCAGCCAGGTGCAGCAAGGTCCAAGGCTGATTCAGGGTGGGCTGCGCGTGGAGCGAGGGCACAAGGTCTTGGCTCTGTGGCTGGGTGTCAGGGACAGGACTTGGCCCTTCTGGGGCCCTTGCCTAGTGTGGCAGGGCAGGTTAGGCCCCCTAATCAGACACTATGTGATGAGACAGAGCAACCTGGGAGCTATAGGATCACCCAGAGGTCCTATTCAGATTTGGAGAAGGTCCTTAAAGCTTTCACACTGTGGTGCTAGAGAAGACTCCTGAGAGTCCCTTGGACTGCAAGGAGATCCAACCAGTCCATCCTAAAGGAAATCAGTTCTGAATATTCATTGGAAGGACTGATGCTGAAGCTGAAACTCCAACACTTTGGCCACCTCATGTGAAGAGCCAACTCATTGGAAGAGACCCTGATGCTGGGAAAGATTGAAGGCAGGAGGAGAAGGGGAGGACACAGGATGAGATGACTGGACGGCATCACCGACTTGATGGACATGAGTTTGAGCAAGCTCCGGGAGTTGGTGATGGACAGGGAAGCCTGGGGTGCTGCAGTCCATGGGATCACAAAGAGTCAGACAAGACTTAGTGACTGAACGACAGCAACATTAAAGCAGCAGCCTGGTGGGAGGGCTGGTCAGGATGGGGACACATGTACACCCATGGCGGGTTTATGTGCATGTATGGCAAAAACCACCACAATATTGTAAGGTAATTAGCTTCCAATTAAAATTAAAAAAAAAAAAAAAAAGCAGAGGCCTGAAGGAAGGGTGACTGGGATTCTCCAGAAGTTAGACCCATGGGAGGGGGAAGGCATCACAGTCAGGGGAGACAACATGTTTGATGTAGCCCCTGAGGGAGGAGAAGCTGGGACTCGGGCAGAGGGCTGGCTGGACAGAGTTCCAGACCAGGAGGGACAGACAAGATCTTGTTTCTTCCCTTGTCCCAAGTGAGGACACAGGCAGCCGCGTTCCCTTTCTCTGGGAGTGGACACTGAGGCACAGCAGGGTTAACTGACTCATCCAGGGTCAGGAGTTTGCCTGCGGCTAAGCCGTGACTCGAGCCCGGATTCTATGGCCACCCCTCAGCTCCCACCCCAGCCAGGACTCGGGCTAAGCTGGGCTTGTAGCTCGCCAGCCTCCTAAACCCCTGCAAATCCCTCCTGGGAGTAGGAAGTGTCAGAGGAGTAATTAAATGATTGAGTGAGCAGGGCCAGCGACTGGAACTAGCACTCGGCCACACCAGGTGTCCTTCCAAACAGCCACATGTCCCCGGTTGGGGGCTCCATGGGTCTGAGCTGCTAGGGGGAGCCTGTCTCCCTGCCCAGGGATGGGAGCCAGGTGGACTTTCAGCTCTCCGTGTGGGACCACCCGAAAGTGGGCTCAGCCAAATTATTCCTGGAGGGACCCTTTACTGTCACTGCTGTGTACAGTGGAGCTCAGTCTGGATGGCTGGATGGGCATACAATGGGATTGCTGGGGTGGAGGCAGAGGCTGACTTCTCTGGACTCTGTTTCACCCTGAACAGGCCCCTTGGATAGAGCCGGGCTTAAGAATGAGTCAGTCTTGGGGTCTCCTCCTGCTTGCAGACCACTCCCCCACCCAGATCCACAGCCCTGACTCAGCTACTTAGCCTGGCTCCTTGCACCTCCCACCCCAACCACCTTAATGACTTTTTAATAAATTGAAAATTGTTTTAATACCAAATGTGATCCTGGGACATTGTTCGTGACTGTATTGAGCTTAAGTCAAATGCTTTGCATCCCCAAATCCGACTGATTAATAATTACAAGGAGCAAGTCTGTCTTTACTGTAATGTGTTTAGGAAAACTGATGGATTTAATTTTTTTATCGGCCAAAGTAAGAAAATGTAATCTTTCTGAAAGTATCTAATACAACAATGCACCATAATTAGTTTCTCTGGAAACAGGCATAATGGAATAGAATAATAAATCACTTCTCCTTTCGTCCCTTCCCTCTGATGGAGAGAGATTTCCCCTCCGTGGGGCTGGGAATAGGACACAGAACAGAACTGACAAGTCCATGACAGCCCTGGTTCCTCTCCACTGAGTCAGGGGGCCATGGACCTGCTCCACCTTCTAGGGGGCTGGGAGTGCAGAGTCTCCGTTCCACGGTCCAGCATCTCTCAGGAGCTGGGACCCAGGTTCCAGAGAAGTGGTTGCTGCCCCTCCTCCACCCCCCACAGACAGACCCAAACCCACTGCCTCAAACTGCCCTGCATGGGTAGTCAAGGTATTGGCAGAGTGCTGAAGATCCCAAGAGGCAGGATGGGCAGGCAGAGGAGGGCTCCTAATTTATGGCTGGGGTTACTCACAGTTACTGAGGCTTCCTGGGTAGCGCTAGTGATAAAGAACCCACCTGCCAATGCAGGAGATGAAAGAGATGGGGGTTCGATCCCTGGGTCGGGAAGATCCCCTGGATGAGGGCATGGCTCATCCAATATTCTTGCCTGGAGAATCCCATGGACAGAGGACCCTGGTGAGCTATGGTCCATAGGGTCGCAAAGAGTGGGACACGACTGAAGCGACTTAGCCCGCATGCATGGTGACTACCTTCCCTGATGGGTCCCCGTCCCAAACTTAGGCTGATCACAGAGACAGACACCAGAAGGAGGGGAGTGGGTAAGAGGGAGGAGTCAGTCAGTCCACTTAGAGCTGTCTCATCGCCCAGTCTGGTGGGGACTGGCCTGCCTCGCACCTCCTCAGACAGAGCTCTGTCCCCCTGCATTGCAGGTTCTGGGTCCTGCCCCAACTCCTGGGAAGCTCTGCCCGGTAGCCTCCACAGTCCTCGTGTCCTGCACCCGCCAACCTGGGCAGACACCCTGGACTTGGACCATTCTCATCAGAAGCTCCCCCAGACCCCAAGTGTCCCCCGCTCAGCTGTGGCTCCTGCCCCAGGCTTACAATCAGTAATGACAGGATAATTGTTTGTTTTATTGATCATGACCAGCCTTCTGTAGCCCAGTGATGGATGATGTGGGAAGAGCCATATTTGCCCTGATACCAGCAGCCCAGCACCGGGAGAACTGGGTGTGGCCTTGCCTAGACACAGACTCTACCTGTCCCGTCACTTCACTGCACCCCCCTCCAGGCCTGGTCCATGGGAACAGAGCAAGACAAACACTAAACTGGGAATCTGGAGCCCTGGGGCTGAATCCCAGTATTCTAGACCTGATATCCAGAGTCCCCAAGTAGCTGCCTCCCCGAGCCTCCCCTCCTGCAGCCCAACCCTTGGGAGGCCAGGCTGGAAGGGCACATGTTTGGAGGACCAGAGTGTGACTAAGATGATGCCTTATAGATGCCTGCACAGAGCCTTAGCTGACCTAGGGAGGACATGCAGCAGCAAGAAGAAATAAATCTTCATTATTTTGAGCCACTAAAGACTTTAGGGCTGCCGTTGTTGAAGCTGGACTTGACCCATCCTGACTGACGTAGGGAGAAAGTATGTGCCCTGTGAGCAGGTGGTACCAAGACAAGGGAGGAAGAGAGTGGCGGCGACGGTATGCCAGGAGGCCAGATTCTCACCCTGGTTTAACTATTCTTGCCCTTCCCCTCTCTGTGGCTCTGTCTCCTTGGTAGCAAGCCATGGATGTATCTTTTGGGACTGCGGAGAATGGGATAAGGAGACCACGTGGAAGCATCTTGAGTCAGGAAGAGTAAGCACAGGTGAGTGTGAATGGAGATGGTGACAGTGCGTCCCTAGTCAGGTGATGATGCTACTATGGGAGTGACAGTGATGGTGAACTGTGATGGTGTCGGCGACACTGAGCTGCTGGAGGCAGGGGCGGTGGCAGTGTTTGCAATGCCAGCAGGGGTGCTGACAGCCCCTGAGACCACTTGTGTCAGCCTGGTCCGGGTGCTGACTTCCACCAGGGTATAGGTACGGCAGCAATCACAGTAGACTCAGATGGGAAGTCTCAGACAGTGATTAATTACCTCCGCTGGGGCTGGCTAATTGTCCAGTGATCTCTGCCCATCAAATGCCCTGCCTGCCTGACCCGGGCTTGCCTTCCAGAGCAGGACTGTGTGGTGTCAGGGCAGAGGTTTCTCAGATATGCCAGTCCTGAAGTCTTCTTCATTTGCCTTTGCTGAACATTCCCCCACTGGGCACCACACAGGCTCCTCCTGGGAAGCTGGGTGCTGGGCTGGGCAGCTGTACAAAGCATCAGATGGTGTTTTCCTGACTTTTGATGAGCACAATATGGAGTTGCCATGTGACAATGATATGCTTAAGGTGCAGGGCTGGTGAGGGGAGCTCTTAGTTGGCTAATGGATCTACTCTTGGAGTCCTGGCTCCATCGGCAAACCTCTGTGCCCCTTCCATGCAGGGCATTCTCCTGGCCACTGGGGGCATCACGGACTCAGTGATGACTCATCTTGCCCTCTGGAGATCCCAGTCTCATGGAAAAGGCAGTTCTGGACCTAGACTGAGCTTAATGAGTTTGGCTTGGACACCTGCACAAGGGCCAGGGCAGAGCAGCTCTCCTGGTACCACTGGGCAAACCAAAATGGGTGAGGTACCCCCAGGTCACACAGGGACTTGGAGGTGAGCTGGGCTAGAATCACCTTCTCACCTCCAGGCCAGGGGTCCTCCAACCACAATGAGGTCCTCCTCATTCTGAGCTCTATTTTTACTGGGAGGCACAGATGAAGATTAAAAAAAAAAAAAATTTCTCCGTTTTGTTTTTGCTGAATAGGCATTTCTGTCATCCCACTCTGAGGGGCTTGGCTTGTTTGCTACGAGGGGGGAAAATGCCTCCATTTAAAAGCAGAACTAAAAGAAAAACATCCACAGGCCCCATTTCACTGCAGCAGACATGATGAGCACACCATGGTCGTTAACATGATAAAAGTCACTTTGTCTGGGTGTAAAATTCATTTTTTCCCATTTAGCACATGGTGTATTTGCATCGCGCTGCAGTTCCTGTGTTGTGGTCTCCTCCCAAGGATGCCCCCAAATTGTTCCTATTACCCAGGCAGTGACCCGAGACCTGGGCCTGGTGAGCCCGGGGCCACAGTACTGGGAGAGGCCCATGGTGTGCGTGTTCCCTTGGCCACGAGGCTGCTCCTTGAACCCCCACACTCTGGTCAGGCTTGGAGGGGACATGGCAGGAGTGATGAGTGGGGCACCTGGGGACCTCCTGGCCCAGTCTTCACCCGGACTCTGCCCAGCAGCTTGTTCCAGTGTCCCACTCACCACTGTCCCCCTCCGCCCCCCGTCCCAGGAGTCCTGCCTTCAGAGGCAGGGTCTCACTGAGTCCTGACTCTCAGAGAGGGGAGGGTGTTGCTTGTGGACACCTGAGCAGTCGAGGCAGGGTCCATTCCATTCCATCAGACCAGGACTGAGGGTTCAAATCCCCACCACCAGCTGTGTCAGGGCCCACAAAGGTCAAACATCAGGGCTGAGGCAGACAGCCTGGGTCCTGCCTTCCATCCTTAGAACATAGCCTTGAATCTTCCTCTCATTTGGACTCAGTTTCCCCAACCATACAGTGACAAGCTCCATGGGCCAAACTCTGAGGTCCCTTCCAACTCTAACCTTCCCTGGAGGATGTTTAGACATGACCTGCTGTTCACCCTGAACCTTGAGGGGGACCGGGTACTATGGGGGTCACTCCTGTGGATTAAGGGTCAAGCAGACAGTGGGGGCAGGGACACAGAGCCCTCTGCCCATCTGCCCAGGAGGCCAAAGAGGACCAGGGCCTCCCGGAAGCCCCTACGCCTCAATCCTCCCCACAGAGGCTAAGCCGGCTCCAGGAAAGGGGCGGGATCAAGCTCTGCCCAGATGGGGCTGACTACCCACGTCGGGGCTGTGGATACGCTATAACCCTAGAGCTTAGGGAGAGCGAGATAACTCCTTTCTACAGGGTTCTGCCAACAGACATGGGGAGAGGGAGAAAGGACCCCCATAACTCTGCCCACAGCTCTAGAGGCTTAGACTCTGTTACTGATAAAGCTGCCAGCTGGTGTGGGCAAAGAAATAGAAGATTCCTTCTGGAGGGGAGGAAAGTGGCAGGCTGTGGGTGAAATGGAGGAAGGCCCAAAGAGGGGGATGGCAACTGGCCCCAGCTGAAGGAGAAGTGGGGAACTCTTTGATAAAATGCTTACCTGGCCCTGGGGGGCTTGGGCAGAGTGGACTCACAAAATGCACAGTAACTGGAACCCGGGTTGCCAGGTAACCCTGCCCTGTCACCTTGACTAGGGACGCGGAGAGGCTGGAAAGACCTGAGCAGTGGATTGGAGTCTTGTCACCGTAGGAGGCATGTCCAGGTCAAGGGGCAACAGTGGGGGGCTGGCAGCCCTTTAGAGGTGATGTCCCACACAGGCTTTCCCCAGGAAGGCAGGACTCTAGCAAGGCCACGGTCAAACCGAGACACAGATCTAAGCTACCCCTCTCCTCCAGCCTGGAACAGGGGATGCCAGGTCCCCCCATCTCACAGCTTACATCCCACTGCCGGAAGAGGGGTCTGTGACTGCCAGCCAGAGCAGAGTTCTCAGGGACTCCGGGGCGTCTGGGGAGGGGGGAGAGGCCCCCCTGCCTGGTGAGAGGGTGCGGGAAGGCGCAGTGCGCATGGCGGGCGGGGCCCAGCAACAGCTGTTCACTTACTGAAGCTATTTTATAATATTGCCAGAGCTTTTAAAATAATCCCATTTCTGCAGAATATTCCTAGCTAATTGGAGCTGTCTCTTTCTTATTAAACAGAAAGGTTATAAAAATGTGTGTTGAGGGTTTAAGAGCAATACCTCTCGGCTGCTCTGATTGTTATGACAAGGATAACGTACTGGGAGCCGGTGGCTGGCAGGCTGGGTGGAGTGTCTGGGCTGGGGCGGAGCAGGGGCCGCCACCCGCCCCGGAAGGGCCAGGCTGGCCCCCCCACCGCACCTTGCTCAGCACCGTCTTGAGGAATGGCAGCCTTCCCTGGAACAATTGCTCTCTAAACCCTTAGGCTGCTGTGACAGGACTGTCCATCACCCAGGCCTCTGACTGGGGCAATTCGCATAATTTACTGAGAGGCAGAGGAGAAGGGGGAAAGTGATTCCAATTAGCTGAGCCAGGAGGCAGAGGAGTTAGCTAAGACCTCAGCGCTTCAGGACCATGAATATAGACCCGGAGGCATGATGGGGAAGTGCAACTGAGGGCAAGGGTACTAAGTGGTGCCCATTCTGCGGATGAGAGCCTGAGGCTGTGAAAGGGCTTCCCAAGGTCGTCCAAGGAGGGTAGAAATCAGTCCAGACCCTGTTTGGAGCTGAGGCCTTGTGCCCTGCTCTTGTCCCTCTTTATGCTGACCTCTGGCATGGGATGTGCACCCCAACCCTGTACTGGGAGCCTCTGGGGCCCCCCACCCCTGCCATCCTCCATCAGAGCAGTCCCACTTCAATCTGTCAGAAATGGGGGATCTGATCAAATTTATGTTAAAGTGAATTCCTTTTGATTAAAAAGATAGTTAGAAATCCAGTGTCCTGGAAGAGGCTCTCAAAACTTCAATGGACACCGCCCCCCTCAGGTGCTTAGTGGCTGCCTGCATCTGAATCATTTAATGGGCAAATCAGTTTTGTCCTTGGGATCCTTCCTGGGACCTCTCCAATGAAAGACAAGCTTCTAGACTGACCCAGGCCACCCCTTCCTGTCCCTGTCACGTTCCTCCACAGCCACCCGGTTCTCCCGGTGCGCCTCTGCCTGTTGTCCCAGCCTCACCGACCCATCACCATGCGGCGTGTTTTGGTCCGAGTCCTGCCCCCAGCTTGGTGTGTGCTGGGCCTGGCTCTCAGGCTCTTCCGGGTGGAGAATGTAGAGGCGGGGCACTACTGCCCCCACCCCTCCTTTCTATGGACCTGGAGGGCACCATGCCAGGAGCCCTTCTGTGCATGCTTCTGACTCAGCATCAAAGCATCAAGCCCCCCCCGCCCCCCGCCCCAGCAGCTCTGAGAGGAAGTTGAGGGGACTTATTGAGCCCATTTTACTTTCAAGGAGACTGAGGTGCAGTGACAGTGGGTAATGAACTCAAGGTCACCCAGGCTCAGTGGATGTCCGCTGCCTCCCAGCCATGAATCAGGCCAAGGCTCTGGATGACTGTCCTTTCCACCCTGTGCGCATGGGACGTTTCTCCCATGATTTGCGGCCGCTGCCTGTATCCAGCCCTGCCCCCCTCCTCCCGGCTTCCCAGCCTTCCTGCTCCAGTGCAATGGGCTCTTCCATCACAGAGGCCTCACTGCTCGAAACAGAGCAGACTTTAAACGCATCGTTGGCTTTCCCCAGAGCAGATCCTACCTTCGAACCTTTCACTAGTTCTCCAATATTCCCTTCACTCGGAACGTCCTCTCCTTTATTTCTAGGGAGCTTTCCCATATTCCCGCAGCAGAAAGCAGTTCTTGATTGTGCATTTGACAGTGCGCGAGTTCATCTCTGTGGGGCCCGGGGACCCCTGCGGGGAAACTGGGCAGCATGAGGCAGACTGCGTGAGCGCTCTATTGCTCAGACTCTTTGCGACCCCACGGACGGTACGTAGCCCATCAGGTTCTTCTGTCCATGGGATTTCCCAGACAAGAATAGTGGAGTGGGTTTCCGTTTCCCAGTCCAGAGGACCTTCCCAACTCAGGGATCAAACCACATCTCTCCTGCACTGGCAAGCAGATTCTTTACCACTGAGTCACCTGGGAAGCCCTCATGAGGCAGGGGGCTCGCCTTACCCTAAGCATCCGAGGTCTGCTCATGTGCTATGTGGGAACAGATCCCCAAGTGTTTTCTGCAAAGCTCTGCCTGGAGGTACCTTGGGCAGGGCGGGCAGAGCAAAGAGATTCAGTACAAGCAAGAGAGAGGAGGCCTTTTAGATGGTGATCAAACCCAAAGACTACACTGTCACCCTGGGAGTGGGCAAAAAGTGCTTCTTTGCATGGCTCGTGCATAGCTTTGCATATTGAGATAAGATGGACTTATTTAAAAAGCTTTTTTTAAAAAGATTACAATGTGTTGCTCATGCCTCAACCCAGGAGGAGCTGGACTGGGAGTCAGATCTCATCTCCACTGCTTCCCAGGCAGATGGAACAATTCACTCGGAACCACCAGAGCCTCAGTTTTCTCATCCACTCAGGGGGCACAAACCTACTCCAGTGTTCTTATCTGGAGAATCCCATGGATAGGGGAGCCTGGTGGGTTGCTGTCTATGGGGTTGCACAGAGTCGGACACGACTGAAGTGACTTAGCAGCAACAGCAGTAGCAGGGGGCATAATGCTGTCTTCTTGGAAGGCTACTATGAGAATTAGGCTCCGTGTCTGTTGTGTAGTGGAGAAGAAGCTGAGTGGGGGAAGGATCAGTGACAGGGGTTATGATTCTCATTCACTTTCTGGGGGAAACATCAAGAAGTCTCTTTTGGAAATCACAGGAAAGCCACAATGACCTGGGTAAGTCCTTTTCCTCTGTACAGTGAACATAAGGTTCTTGGTCTCCAGGGAAGGTTGGGAGTAGGGGGACTCCAGCAGATAGGCAGTGGTTGGAGCTTTCTCAGGACCTATTTTGCAGGAAGCTGCTGTAAGACTCTCCTTGAGGTCAAAGCACGTCTAGAGAGCTAGGGGGTCGGCAGAACCTGGGGTGAGGAGATTCCGGACATGTCCAGCTGTCTAGAAGAGCAGCCAGGCCAGGATTCTGAGGTCAGCCAGAACGGGCAGCATCACTCTGGAGTTTCTAGCAGAATTGCTATGGTGTGTGTATGGGGGTGGGGGGCAGTGAGTGGTTGGGCATAAGGGGAATCTTCAGTCCCATCAGAGACATATGGCTGGCAGAGGAACCTGAGAGGAAGTTGTATGGAGGTGTGAGGGCAAGCTCCATCTCACTCCCATCTCACACCTGCAGGACTGGCAGGGGTCACATGACTCCCATCCAGACGCCAGCATGATAGAGGTGATGTATTATTACATAGTCATTTCATCATTCTCAGCCCTCTTCCGAGGGCCCTGAGCATGCCTGACATACCTACCGCTCCCCTCCTGCCCCCCACCCCACTCCCCTAACCCGTTCCCTGGATATAAGCACCATCCCCCAGCCCTGTCCCAGGCCTGACTCATCGCCAGTGTTTCCTGTCTATGGCCTGCTCCCAGCCACCCGATGACAGCTGGCTTGGGTTTTCAGGCAAGACCTAAGTGGCTTGTTGCAAATTGCTGAGTCCACATCCTGATCCTTTCCGAGGTCTCTCTCTGTCTCTCTTAGCGAGTCTCTCCATCCGCCTCTGCCTCTCCAAAGCTCCTCCTTGCTCATTTAGAAATTAAGACCTCAGCAAGATGGTGCTCTGGCGCTGCCAGGCTGGGCTCAGGGAGGCCGCGGCAGTAGGTGTGGGGGAGAGGCCTTCCAGCTGGTGGGAAGATAATCACGCAGAAGCCTCTTCACCCTCCTCTGGACTCTCGCTGGCCTCCCGGGTGCAGCTTCCCCAGCATCCTCTTCTGCCTGCCTGGGGCCCAGCGAAGCTCTCTATAGCCTCCCTCTGCAGGAAGAGGGCTTGGCTCTGCCCTGGGGATTCTCTGACCTCCAGGGTCTGTCTCTAGGCCACTGAGGGGCCCTCTGCTGCCTGTATGTGTCCTAATGTCTCCCTTGCTCTGCCAGCCACCGTACTGGCCCCTCATCAGCAAGAGGAGATAGGAACATGGGCCAGCTCTGACCATGAATGGCCCCAAGCCAGGACCCAAAGGGCTTGGGTTCTGGTCTCAGAGATGCCACTGTTCACTAGGCCCAGCCCAAAGCACTGCTGAGGCTTGGTTTGCCCATATATAGAAGGGAGTGAGGGCTCTACAGAGGTCCTGCTGTTCTTTGAAAGAGAGTCTGGGGCCTGATTATCTCTAGGACATCCAGGGTGCCTCATACCTGCCTAGAACCTGGGTCCAGTTGGGAAGGGAGCCAGAATTCTTGCAAGCCATGGTCACCCATAGCACCCGTGCCCTAAACAACCTCTCTGTCCCCACCCCACACCTTCTGGGTAGTGACGTCTCTCTCTTAGGTGGCCCACCTGGGGTACGGCAGTCTCAGGTCAGCCTCTGCTCTCCTTGTCCCCCAATTCCTATCCCAGGCCCTGTTTCATGCTGCACCTCACAGGCTGTACCTTCCATCGAGACCAGATGCTCCCTTCACTTGCCCGGCTTGGTGCTACTTCATGCAGGTAGGTGTGACGGAGGAGTATGTCCCCACCCAGTCCTGTCTGCTTTGCCCCTTTGTGCAGCCTGAGGGATGGGAGCTCTTGGCCCGGCTCCTGCCAAGTCTGGGCCCATCTGTCGTGAGTGTCTCTGGCCTCCTCCGCACCCCCAGGCAGTAAAGTAGCCTCCAATCCAGCATGACCTTTCTCAGCAGATCTTAGTGGCTCCCATATTCCCCCTTGGCAGTGCCAGGGAAGATTTCACAGGGAACTGGGCTGGAAAATACCCTTCTCCCCCCAGGGCCTGGGTAGTTGTTGAATCAGAAGAACACTGGGATTGTGTTTGAAGCTAATGGTCTGGCCTCTGGGACGATGTTTCCAGGCTCAGAGGGGATCCTCCAGGATCCCCATCTTCAGGCCACTCCAACCAGTGGGGTAGGAGTCCATGCCTCCTTCCTCCCTGGTCCCTGCCTCACCTCAGGCCCAAAGGTGAGATTGCAAAGGCCCTAACCCAGGAAGAGTCCCAAGGGCTGCAATGGAGCTCTGATCCGGAGCTCTGATTCGGGGAGTGGAAGGACTCATTGTTGCTGTTTGGTTGCTAAGTCATGTCCTGCCCTTCTCGACCCCATGGAGTGTAGTGCACCAGGCTCCTCTGTTCATGGGATTTCCTAGGCAAGAATCCTGGAGTGGGTTGCTATTTCCTTCTCCAGGGGATCTTCCCCACCCAGGTATCGAACCTGTGTCTTCTGCACTGGCAGGCGGGTTCTTTACCTCTGTGCCACCAGGGAAGCCCAAAGCACCCATGACCAGCGCTAATGAGAAGAGCTAGACTGCTTCTCGGCAGAAGACCTCCCTTCTCCTCCCTGTCTGGTGTCTTAGGAGCTCAGAGGGAGGAGCTAGCGTCTCCTCTGAGAAGGCAGGGACCTCACGAAATGGGGCGGGGCAGCCTCCGGGCCATCTCACCTCTCACCACGCGCTGCTCCTTACTGGCCCTGCTGCCACCTCCCACAAAGTCAACTTCTTTCAGTAATCGAAGAACGCAGCCTCATCTATCTTCCAGGCTCAACGAATGAAGTGCTAACTGCCCCTCACAGGAACAGCAGCCATCAGTTAAATTAAGCGATGGTGGGGCCCAGTCCTGTCCTCCCCTCAGCCACTGAGCAGAGGCTAATCCTCAAAAGGGTTGGTGGGCAACAGCCAAGAGATGCTTTCAGCAGAAGAAGCAGAAGATCTGGACTTTCCTCTGGGTGTTTCCCTAGCCTACTGCTTGGGGAAGTGCTTCCTGCGGTCTAGCCTTGATCTCTCCTGCCATTTTACCCGCTTTGTACAGTTGCGGAGGGGGAGGTGGATGGCGTGAGGTATGGACCTCCCTCGGAGCACCCCCTCTCAGGAAACATTTCTTGCTCCACTTTTGCATTGAGCAGAGCTAATTCATAGTTCATTCAGGAGACACCTCCCTGAAACCTTGCTGGTTTCATTCACCAGGTCTCCAAAGCCCCCTGTGCCTCAGTTTCCTCATTTGCAAAACAAGTAGGTTAGGGACAGGTGGTTCGCAGAATTACAGTCTACTGGACCCTGGCAACGCGCAGGGACCAAACTGACCGGGAAGCTCTTTCCCCGCCCTGGTGAGGAAGGCCAGCGCCGGCTCTGCTCTCTGAGGGCCTGGAGGGGCGGCTATCAGAGAAGGCAATTTGCCGTGGCCATTCCGCCAAGGCGCTGATGGGGCGTTAGGCGGTGATGGAAGGCCGCCTCCTCAGAGCCTGACTTCGCCCACCGCTGACGCTGACGCTCTTCACTCCCACCTGGAGGCAGAAAAACACGTCTTGTGGAGAGTTAGAGCTGCTGTCAGTGTGGCCAGGGGCTCCGAGGAGACTTTTATTTATTTGGAAGTCGTTCAGACGTCTAATGCTCTTCTGAGGGGAGAATTTCTCTCTTTTATTTGTCCTCATTTTCTCTTGCCACAGCGGGATGAAGGCCTCCGGGGAGGGGGGCGAACCCAGCATCCGGCCTCTGTGCCACATATACCCTGCCGTTGAGGACACAGGGGTGGCACTGAGGGGCCCCTCATTCCGCTGGGGAAGATGTTCAGGTTGGGGTCTCCCACTGGGGGTTCTGAGGACTCTGAGGGCCCCAGTGCCTAGGAGTGGACACAGAGGACCAAGTCTCGAGTTTAGCCTGGGCCCGAGTCTCTTTGCTCACTGTAACCCTGGGACAAGCCCTGTCCTTCGCTCAGCCTCAGTTTCCTCATCTGTAAAACGGGCAGGTGGACCACAGCTCTCTGAGGAAAACTCCAGACCGTCATGACAGCTGCTGGTGGGGATGCAGACCATCAGGACAAATGCTGCTGGTAGGAGCATGTGCCCACCCTGCCCCCAGCCCCAGCTCGGTGCTCATGCCTGAGCTGAGAGGACTAAAGTTTTGCAAAGGCAGCCAAGGCTGGGCAGGTGACACTGTGTTTCCCTTTACTCAACCAGTGGCCCTTCTCCAAGGGTGAGGCCACCCAGGATCCTGCATCCTGGATGCAGGGGTTAATGGCTTCTTGATATCCTGGCTCATCATCACCTCTGCACTAGCCTGGCCCCACATTGCCCATGCAGCCACGCCATCGTCTCCCTGCCTCTGTGAGGAACTCCCCGCTCAGGACTGGGTGCTATGTTCTTCTCTCCCCATTAGTGAAGAGGTGCAGCGAGGAAGAAGCTGGGGCTCTGGCAGGCAGCCTCCCCATTGGTTCCTGCACAAATTCAGCCCAGTCCTGCCTCAGGTGTCTGCACAGACTCTCTGCTAGGGCTGCCCTTTCCCCCATCTCCAGCCATTCATCCATCCTTCCCGCCCCATCCTTCCATGCCAGTTTCAAGGCCCCTTCCTCTGGCAAGTGTTCCCTGACCACCAAGGCCTCATAGCACTGAATGACCACATTCTCTGTTTCACCCACATGACACAGTTATGCCTGGCTTGAGGTATTAACTGTATTTTTCCCGTGTACCATATTCCCCCAGTAAGTCAGGGAGGTCCCAGGGGCTGAGGATAGATAGAGCCTCTTCCATCTGCCTGGTTTCCCAGACTCAAAGCTTCACGTCCTGATCTGCACTGACCACTGGGTGCCCAGGGGCAAGTCTCCTCCCCTCTCTGGGCCTCAGTTTCCCCTTCTCTCTGACAGAGGACCCTATAGGCTCCAACAGTCTACAGTCCGGAACTTGGCCTAACTTTGGTGTGCAGGTGGTGATGGCCTACACTGCCTGAAAGCATTAAACATCAGCCCCCTCTATTTATCACAATATATGGCACTAAGCTGACAGTAGGTCAGTTATTGTGTGAGGATACTGGGTGACTTTTTTTTTTTTTAAGCATTTGACAAATGTTTAAAAAAATTAATTAATTTTTATGTTTGGCTGGACTGGCTCTTCATTGCTGCCTGCAGGCTTTCTCTAGCTGCGTCGAGTGGGTGCTACTTTCTAGTTGTAGTGTGCGGGCTTTCCATTGTGGTGGCTTGTCTTGTTGCAGAGCACGGGCTCTAGAGTATGGGCTTCACCAGTTGCAGCATGCGGGCTTAGATAACCAGTGGCACATGGAATCTTCTCGAACCACGGATCAAACCTGTGTCCCCTGCGTTGGCAAGTGGATTCTTAACCAGTAGAGCGCCAAGGAAGTCCTTGGTGGTTCGAAAGTGGGGTTCCCCTTCTGCTTGCATCCAGCGGCCACACTGTGCAGGCCATGCTCAGGCAGGGGCATCTAGTGGAACCATCACGTCTCCGAGTGTCCCCAAGGAATTAGTGGATGAGCTATAGAAGCCTGCAGGTGTGAGCACTGGCAGGCAGCCCATGCCTGAGTGTGTCCTGGCTGGGAGCCCTTGGGAACCACTGAGCACAGCCCAGAGGGAAGAGAACAAGCACATAGATGGGGCTTGAGGAGGTGGGGATGGCCTCCTGTCACAGGACACTTGCCAAGGCCAGCGCCACCTCCACTGATTCAAGTGGAGGCACAGCTGGGCCAGTGGGGCTCAGGAGGACAGGTCTTT
Source organism: Neotragus moschatus (assembly GCA_006410615.1). Lineage (NCBI taxonomy): Eukaryota > Metazoa > Chordata > Mammalia > Artiodactyla > Bovidae > Neotragus > Neotragus moschatus. Next base: position 1,118,768 of record SJYA01002770.1, read on the forward strand.
CCCGCCCTAGGATCCAAGATCCTGTTCATTTGCAAGGTCAACTTGGAATCCCTCCTCCTTTTCCAAGAAGCCTTCCTGCCTGCCAGCATTTAGGACCTACCTTTCTCAGGGTTGCCTGAGTCTCTCTGTGGTTTGCCTTCATTAAGCCCTTGCTAAGTACCAAGTCCTGCCCTTAGGGTGTTATACATGCTTTGAGTCTTTAGATCATCACGGCCAGGTGGGTATCATATCACCCGTTGAAAGGATAAAGAAATAGAGTTCTCAGAGAGGCACAGTGACTTCCCTATATGATCTGCAACATCGGATACCAAAGCTGACACTCCTTATGCCCATGCCAGACTACTCTTCCTGGCCATAGCCCCAGGCCCCTGGATATGCCACTCAAAAGTTGTCCTTATGTCGAGACTTGACTGGCACCCCAGTGGTTAAGAGTGCACTTCCAGTGCAGGGGGTGCAGGTTCAGTCCCTAGTCGGGGAGCTACGATCACACAGGCCATGCAGTCAGAAAAAAGACAGTCCTTATGTCAACACCTCCAATGCTCCCCAAATGGTCAGGATGTGTGGGGCCCTAAGAGAGTGACAGGGACAAGGGAGACTCGGGTCCTAGCTTGGGTGCAGGTGTTTTTCTGAACCCAAGGCAGAGGTTGCTGCATGTTTCTGTGGCAAGGGGAGGGGAAAGGAGAGTGGGGACTGGGGTGGGGAAGCCTGTCTAGTTGAGGGGAGGTCCAGGAAGGCTTCCTGGCGTAAGTGGTATTCATGGGTTCCTAAACATTCTGGGTTCAAGTGGTGAAGATGAGAGAGAGTGTTTCAGGCAGAAGGAACTCCAGGGACAAAACTCTAAGAAAGCCAAGAGCCCTCCAACCCACCAGCTTATGGAGCCGCAAAAGGATGGTAGGAGGGAGGCTGAAGGTAGGCGGGTTGAAATGGGGACTCTTGCTGCCCCAGATGTCCTGGACATTCCTGATAGGCTTCCACGTCCCTCAGGACTTGCTTGGAACATAGTTCAATTCAGTTCAGTTGCTCAGTTTTGTCCGACTCTTTGTGGCCCCATGGACTGTAGCATGGTGAAGCTTCCCCTGTCCTTCACCGTCTCCGGGAGCTTGCTCAAACTCATTGAGCAGGTGATGCCATTGAGTCCATGGAGTCGGTGATGCCATCCAACCGTCTTGTCCTCTGTCATCCCCTTCTCCTTCTACCTTCAATCCTTCCCAGCATCAGAGTCTTTTCCAGTGAGTTGGCTTGATGACGCTCTTTGTACCCTGTGGCCAAATTATTGGAGCTTCAGCTTCAGCCTCCGTCCTTCCAATGAATATTCAGGGTTGATTTCTTCTAGGATTGTCTTCTAGGTTTGATCTCTTTGCAGTCCAAGGGACTCTCAGGAGTCTTCTCCAGCACCATATAGTAGGTTTTCCATAAAGACCTCTTAATCTCTTCTGGTCTGCTAAGCTGACTTCCCCCTCAGCCCATGTGTAGAACCAGCACCTGCCAGGCCCCCTGCCACGCTCTGCTGGCTGCAGTTTCACTTGTCCCTGCTGCCCCACATCTTTCAGCACAGGCACCTCTGGCCCAGTGGGTAGCCCCAGGCTTTTGCTGCCAAATCCGCCAATGTTCCTGCCCCAGAAGTCCCCCTTTTCCCTGCAAAGTCTTGATTTTTCTTCCCATGATTTTAACCTGTGGCCGCAGGCAGCCACCAGGAGACTGAGGATGTTGTGAGCCTCAGAAGTTGGAGTGTGGAAACTCTTACTACCCATTTCTTCTTAATTACCTTCCCTCCTTATTTGTCTTCCTTTAACAGCCTGTCAACCAAAATCTCCCGCCTTTCCCTCAGCATCAGCGGCCTCAATTAGGGACACATCTGTGGAGGCTGGAACTGAAATGCCCAACTATCAGTGCCCACTGGCTACCCCCAGCCTGTGCACAGGTACCTGAAGACATGGGTACTCTTTGGGGATAGGGCTGCCATCCTGGTGTCAAAGGACAGGGACTGCTGTCCCTGACATTTCTCACTCTTCCCCTGTAGAGCTGGCCTTGGGAAGGGCCCACCTAACCCCAGAGGGCACTCAGGAGAGGTGATCACCAGGAGGGGTGATGCCTTTTGTGCCAGTTCTCCAGGGCCAAGATCCAGGCATTTATCTAGCAAACAGATGGGAGAGGATACCACGGGCCAGCCCTTCCCTAGGCATGAGGGAAATAGAGATGTTAGAGACAGCTATCCGTAGGAGGGGCTGGGAGCAGGCTGGTTGGTTAGCTCAATCTCCTTGGCTCTTCTGTGAGGCACAGCCCTCCTCACCCCACCATTCTGTCCAGCAGAAAGGACTGCCCTGCCCAGAGGAGGGGGTGGGGACATCTGATACAATCAGATATCTGGCCTGTCCTCCATAGAACTGGCCTGGCTTGGCCTCCCAGAGTCCACTATAACCCTCCATTCCCCAGCCTCTGGGCTATCAGCAGTTTGGGGCTCAGTGTACCACCTTCCTTTGGTAACATGTTTGGGACCTACGGCAAGCCCCAGTCTGGCCCTTGAAGACTCACACAAGTCAGGGAAGAGCTGTCTCCCCAGCTTGTGAGGGTAGGCAGGGGTGGGGGAGCCCATACAGGAATAAGGACCCAAGTAAAGATTGTCTTGGGTTAGGGTTAGGGTTATGGACTTCCCTAGTGGCTCACACTGTAAAGAATCTGTCTGCAATGCAGGAGACCTGGGTTTGATCCCTGGGTTGGGAAGATTCCCTGGAGAAGGGAATGGCTACCCACTCCAGGATTCTTGCCTGGAGAACTCCATGGACAGAGGGCCTGGCAAGCTACAGTCCATGGGGTTGCAAAGAGTCAGACGTGACTGAGCAACTAACACACACACATGAAGGTCATCCTGAGCCCTATTTGCTTGCTGCTCTCGGGGTGAGAAGGGAAGCTCTGCCTTCTTCAATTCAGGGGTTACCACTCTTCCCCCTCAACTACAAATCCACTTTAGGCTGACTAGTAAGTAGGTGATGGGAGACTCGACTCACCCAGCTACGATAAAGTAGGGGCTCTTGCTCAGGTGGTTACTGGCCCACAGGCCTAATACTAGGCTCAGAATCAGTGGGCAGTTACTGCTTAGGGGATCTTCCTCTATTCCCGGCTGGCAGGGAGCATTCTCTCATCCTGTCTGTGCCAGGGGCAGAGCAGGGTCCCAGGGCAACTTCAGAGGAATCTCAGGGATGCTGTCTCCCAATCATGAGTGTTTCAGTTTACCAAGTAACTCATTTCCATTCTCACTTCATCCTAGAGGTGGGGTTGGGCACTCATACAAGCCTTCAGAAGGGAGGAGACTGAGGCTCTGAGAGGCCCACAAGCTGCAAAGTCAGGACTGACACCAGACCAGCTTTCTCCCAGCAGCAGGGAAGAGCCAGGAGCCTCCAGGACAGAAGTGATTGGACTGTGCAGGGGGGGAGCTTACTGGCACTGGAGAAGTTTAAATAGAGGCTGTGTAAGTCTTGGGGGCTGGGACTTGGGGTTGTCCTGCACACAGTGCTTATTTAGCTCAGGGAAGTGAAATGAGCGGCTGCATAGGGCTGTATCTTGCCGTTCCCAGCCCCACATAACGGTGCAACTGGACCTGGTTTCCATTCAGGATTTTTCTTTCTCTCAGGACCTCGGGACCCAATCCCCCCAAAGGGGACCCTTGAAAGTAGTTGGAGCCCCTGGCCGTGTGAGTTCAGCTCCCCTGCCCTCTACAGCGGTCTCTGCTGAAGCCTGCCATTCCACCATTAAACCTGTGACTCCAGGCCTTAAGCCTGTTGAAGGTCGAGCCCCCAGAAGGGTCACACGCGCGCCTGCCGGGGACTCTTCCCGCGAGTGCGGCGGAGAGGAGCACCGCAATCTGCGGCGTGCGGCAGGGCGCACATCGGGAACTCGGACCGCGGATGGGGCGCGGGACGCGCGCGCCCGGGCTCGGCTCGGCCCCGCGGGCCAGCAGGGCCAGCTCAGGGCGGCGCGGGGACGAGGGGCGCGCGGGCACCGGCGGGCGCGTGGCCGCGGCGGGGGCGCGCGGGGGCGGGCCGGCCGGTGGGGGACGGGGGAGGGCGGCGCCGGCAGGTTGGCGGCGGCCGCTATTTGAGCGCCGGTCCCGGACCCGGCGCTCAGAGCGCTTGGAGCCGGCGCGGCGGAAAGATCGCAGCGCACATCCCGCAGAGGTGCTGCGGCTCGGGCAGCCCTNGCGGGCCGGCCGGTGGGGGACGGGGGAGGGCGGCGCCGGCAGGTTGGCGGCGGCCGCTATTTGAGCGCCGGTCCCGGACCCGGCGCTCAGAGCGCTTGGAGCCGGCGCGGCGGAAAGATCGCAGCGCACATCCCGCAGAGGTGCTGCGGCTCGGGCAGCCCTGGAGGCCCGGCGCGAAGAAGGCGGAGGACGAGAAGAGGCGATTGCCGCCCGCCGCCCGTCACCCCCCGACACACACCCAACCCGCCGCCGCCCCCCCTCCCCGCGGCGCCGCATCTTGAATGGAAACATGGCGGTGCCGGCTCGGACCTGCGGCGCCTCTCGGCCCGACCCGGCGCGGACCGCGCTCCGATGGCCCGGCTGCGGCTCCCGGCTCGGCCCCGGCGCCCGGCGCCTGGCGGCCGGTCCCCCGTGCCCGCTGGCGCTGCTCCTGCCGCCGCTGCTGCTGCTCCCGCTGCTCGCCGCCCCCGGCGCCTCAGCCTACAGCTTTCCCCAGCAGCACACGTAAGTGGCCTTGGCCCGCCGCGGGACCCCGGCCGAGCCCGGAGACCCACTTCGCACCCACCCCTAGTCCCCGGCCCGCGCCTCACTCCGGGGCGTGGGCGCCAGGTCCTGCCGCCCGCTGCGCCCGGGGGCGGCGACCCCAAGCCCAGAGGGCGGGCAGCTGGGGTCCCGGAGCTTCTGGCTGCGTCGCGAAACTTCCCAGCGATGCACCTTCTCCCTCCCATCCCCCAAACCGCGCAGAGGGAGATCTCGTGGGGTGGGGGTGGGGGGTCCGAGCTTGCCAGCTGATTGCCTTGCAGCTGTCGGGGTGACAGGGGAGACCTGGGGTTGCGTGAGGGAGCGGCCAGAGACCCCCTGCCCTACGGAGTCGGAGCCCCGCGTCTGGCTCAGGCTTCCTCTCGGATAGGAGGCTGGCGCTTTAGATCCAAAGGTGGGGGATCCCTCCACACCTGTCTTCGCTGGCCTTTTTCCTTTGAGAAGCCGGGCTGGATGCAGAGAATGCGAGCACCTTACTGTGTGGCCAGTGCCACACAGTGCAGTGTCCCTCCTGCCCGCCCGCCCCCCCA